>CM072520.1:67899207-67926707 GCA_036898135.1 Oncomelania hupensis | reverse complement strand
TAAAAGATGTCAAGTAGTACAAATGTATTTTCAGACATTCACCCACATAGCCAACAAATAAGCATTTTCAAAAGTGTTCATTTTTTTAGATCGGCTCCATTAGATGGCCGATACATGATTGGTGTAGCCGGTGTAGCGTTTTAGAAGTGCTCCCTTCTTCCAAAGTACTCCCCCGGGGATATCCTAGAACTACTTCCCTCCCCCACCCTCTTTTTTAGAAGAACTTTCCGCTATTCATCCCCTACCCACACCCACACCCAGCCCCCACACCCTGTTAAATGTTTTTTTATGTATGGTTCCGTGTTTCCACAAGGGGAAGTACTTTTGGGATACCTCAGATATACTCTACCTTCCCCACTTCCGTCTCGCTTAAGGGGGGGGGGGGGAAGGGCATTTCTATGATTATACACCCACCCCCCCCCCCCCCCCCCGCCTCCCACCCCACCCATTTCTGTCCTTTAGCCCGTTCTTGATTGTTCATCTCTCTGTCTCTGTCTCTGTCTCTTCTGTCTCTCTCTCTGTCTCTGTCTCTGTCTCTCTCTCTCTCTCTCTCTCTCTCTCTCTCTCTCTCTCTCTCTCTCTCTCTCTCTCGACGTTTTGCTTTATTTGGTTGTCAAATCTTTCCAACACTTGTACACTTCCGCATCTGGATAGAACGAACAGCACAAAACACAAAACAACCAACCAACCAACCAACCAAAACAGGTTGTCCAACCTGTCCACCTTAACCTACCCACCTTAACCTACCCACCTTAACCTATCCACCTTAACCTGTCCATATTAACCTATCCACCTTAACTTGTCCACCATAACCTATCCCTTAACCTATCCCTTAACCTGTCCACCTTAACCTGTCCACCTTGGGAGAAGGGGGAGGGGAGTACTTCTGGGATAAGCAAGAACTACTCCAGGGAGTACATCTAGGTCATCCCATAAGTACTCCCCAGGAGTATTTCGTGACGAAGGAGGGGAGGGAAGGGAGTAATTCTGGGAAGCCTCAAAAGTAGCGCCATCTGCATTTCTGTACAAAGCTGTTATGTCTTGCTGGTTTGTAACGATTTTTGTCTTTACAAAAATGCACATTTTCACAGGGAGAGTACTTCTCGGAAAAGGGGTCGGGAGGAGGCGGAGGAGAGGGGGGGCAGTCAGTCTGGATTTACTCCCCGTGGAGTCCCAGAAATACTCTCAGGGGAGAGTACAATTTAGGGTGGAGTACTTACGGGATGATACACCGGCACTCACCCGTCTAGACAAAAGGCGTCAGGACAAAATATGTCCAATGGGTTTTGAGATATGACTTACCGCAATAGCCACAACGGAGCGGGCAGTGCGTGCGGGACCAACCCTCGTAGATTCCAAAGCAGTGGCTGTCTGGACGACTCCAGCAGTTCAGGTTAACATCGTCCATGCAGACTTCGGGGGTTGTAACTTCTGCTGCCGATGCTGTTGCTACCAGCACTAAAAGTAGTAGATAAGAGTATAGAGCTATAATTATACCTTAGTAGTAGATAAGGGTATAGACCTACAATTGTACTTTAGTAGATAAGAGTATTATTCTTTTGTAGATTATAGTATAGACCTACAATTATACCTTAGTAGTAGATAATAGACCTACAATTATACCGTTATAGTAGATAAGAGTATAGACCTACAGTTGTACTTTAGTAGATAAAAGTATAAACCTACAATTATACTTTAGCAGATAAGAGTATAGACCTACAATTATACTTTAGCAGATAAGAGTATAAACCTACAATTATACTTTAGTAGATAAAAGTATAGACCTAGAATTATACTTTAGCAGATAAGAGTATAGACCTACAATTATACTTTAGCAGATAAGAGTATAGACCTACAATTATACTTTAGTAGATAAAAGTATAAACGTACAATTATACTTTAGTAGATAAAAGTATAGACCTAGAATTATGCTTCAGCAGATAAGAGTATAGACCTACAATTATACTTTAGCAGATAAGAGTATAGACCTACAATTATACTTTAGTAGATAAAAGTATAAACCTACAATTATACTTTAGTAGATAAAAGTATAGACCTAGAATTATACTTTAGCAGATAAAAGTATAGACCTAGAATTATCCTTTAGCAAATCGTCTATCTCAAAATTGGCATCTGTCTTTCAAGTAGCCTGGAAAATCTGAACGAGCCAAGGATCGGTCGGTTCTCCTTGAAACTAATTATAACTGACAACGAAATGAGATGAGAGACAGGGGAAGGTAAACCACAATGGCAAGCAATCCATTGAAATGCATTAATACTAAATAATGCTACAAAAATAATGCTAATGGTACATATTCTGTCTTTTGTGACAATGTTGACAATTTCAGGATACACACATTTTATTTATTTATCATTCTAATATAGCGCTGTTGCAGCTCTAGAGATGCTCAAACAGCGGCGTTAGCACATTATTATTTACCAGCGATGTAGATGAAAACTAGATGGCAAGCCATTCAAATGTATCTCCAGAAATGCGCGTTTTAAAAATGTGATTTTCAGGGTTTGGGACGTAAGCGTGGACATTACGGTTTTTCCGTGGCGTTTTCAGTCGCACTCGACAATCTCCGGAAATATGAAATCTGCTTGGGGTACATGCTGGTCCCAGTGCGGTTGTTAAAAAAAGGGGGTACGTGTGTAGACCATAGTTTGGGTATGCACTTGAACCCACACAGGGTGTTTGCGAAGGGCTCGAACACCTACATTGGTCTCGGCAGTGTTGGGACAGAGCTTTATCCTAAGGAAGCAAGAGCAAAACATGGAATGATAGGCCACGACCTGAACTATCTGCATACAAAATGTATACAAATCGGCAAAGCCGATATTTAGATACAGCGCAAAATGTGTTTAAAAATGAGGGAAACACAATGACCTTGACCTCAAAGTACAAATACGAATGATCCAACACGATTAGCAGTAGTTGAAGTACCAGCAATTTAACGATGATGAATTTCGGTCCAGTTATTCCTGATATAAGGCCAAAAGTGTGTTTTGAACCCAAATGTGACACTGAGCGACGGGATCGACGGACTGACCGGCAACCGGAATGCTATTGAAGGATGGCCCATGATTTAAAGTACTTTTATAACAAAACACAACAAGCCGGTGTATTTTTTTGGTGTTTTGAGATTTTGAGCAAAATGGGTTTTGCAACAAAATGACTCAAGAGACCTTGACCTTTGTCGTAAAGTAAATATGACGGTACGGGAGGCAGGTTACTAGCTTTCATAATAGGGATCTTTCGAAAGCGGGTGAAAGTGAAAGTGAATGTGAATCGGGACTACTTATTGTTGTGACGTCAGCAATTTATGTGACGCTTTAACTTCCCGTGGTGAAAGGTCACGAAGTCTGCCTACCACAAGGAATAAAACTTCGTGGAAAACCTGATTTCCACGAACTAATGTTAGTGAGTACATTTTGGTTATTAAATCGTTTGTAAAATGTCCAAAAATGATTTGAATTTGTATATGGTACATTACTCAACCATTTTAGAAGGAATAATGGGGATCTAAACTCGGTCTCAGACTTAAAACGTATTTTCAAACGAGCTACTGAAAAGCCGTCATGGCTGTCTAGAATCTATCTATTCTGTATCACCAATCAGCAGTCCAAAAACTGTTTTATGTGACAAAAATGAAACTCGAAGCTAGAATGTAAAATATCTTCAATGTTAGAGCACTAATCCATCTTTAAAGTTCAACCTAATCGTTACATTCGTGTCAAATCATGATTTGTTAGAAGAAGCCTTACGTAGGCATAATAGTGCTCTGCCTCTGGGCCTGCCCTGTGTGTGCTCAATAAAATCACAACGAAACTAGGTGCTGGAATCGAAAGCGCACAGAAACACGTTCGTTTCGTTTCGTAACGCGGCGTAAGAATCTCCCGGCGTGCCTCTCGTTGGACGAAACGAACACACAATCACTTTCACTTTTACCCGTTCCGAAAGACCCCTAATGTCCTTATGAAATGTGGTCAAAATCCATTCTGTGGTTCTTGAAACACAACAAGAAGGTAAGCCATTCAAATGTATTGCAGAAAACTCGCGAGATTAAAACTGTAATTGTTCATTTGTCTTGGCGGTGTTGTGATTCAGCTTTATCATAAAGAAACAAATGGAAAACATGGAATGATTGGCCATTGTCTGAAATATTTGCAAGCGACACGTTTATAATAATTTTTAAAAAGGCTCAGTCAATTTTGAGATACAGCGCAAACCGTGTTTAGAAAATGATCAACCATAGCGACCTTATTAGAAAATGATCAACCACAGCGACCTTATTAGAAAATGATCAACCACAGCGACCTTATTAGAAAATGATCAACCATAGCGACCTTATTAGAAAATGATCAACCACAGCGACCTTGTGAGAAAATGATCAACCTCAGCGACCTTGTGAGAAAATGATCAACCCCAGCGACCTTGTGAGAAAATGATCAACACAGCGACCTTGTGAGAAAATGATCAACCTCAGCGACCTTGGGAGAAAATGATCAACCTCAGCGACCTTGTGAGAAAATGATCAACCCCAGCGACCTTGTGAGAAAATGATCAGCCACAGCGACCTTGTGAGAAAATGATCAACCACAGCGACCTTGTGAGAAAATGATCAACACAGCGACCTTGTGAGAAAATGATCAACCACAGCGACCTTGTGAGAAAATGATCAACCACAGCGACCTTGTGAGAAAATGATCAACACAGCGACCTTGTGAGAAAATGATCAGCCACAGCGACGTTGTGAGAAAATGATCAACCACAGCGACCTTGTAAGAAAATGATCAACCACAGCGGCCTTGTGAGAAAATGATCAACCACAGCGACGTTGTGAGAAAATGATCAACCACAGCGACCTTGTAAGAAAATGATTAACCTCAGCGACCTTGTGAGAAAATGATCAACCACAGCGACGTTGTGAGAAAATGATCAACCATAGCGACCTTGTGAGAAAGTGATTAACGACAGCGACCTTGTGACAAAATGATCAACCACAGCGACCTTGTGACAAAATGATCAACCACAGCGACCTTGTAAAAAAATGATCAACCACAGCGACCTTGTGAGAAAATGATCAACCCCAGCGACCTTGTGAGAAAATGCAACTACGAATGACGTTAAGTATCTGCATAGTAAAAAATAATAATAATCGGTTCAGTCATTCTTGAGATAAAGCAAACAAATGTTTCTCAACAAAACAGTAAAACTCGGAGCCAAGGACCGATCGACCGACTAACCGGCAACCGGACGGTGACAATATGATCCACCATCAGTTGAAGTACATGTATACTAAAAACATCATCACGATATGTAAAGCCGTTTTGAGATACAGAGCAAACGTGTTCGGAAACGATTTTACCCCAGCGACCTTGACCTTTGTGGGAGAGCAAATATGATGGCACGGGAAGCTGATGACTAACCCGGTTAATGTTCCTGTGAAGTTTGGTCAAAGGTGGTTCTTGAGATAGGCTGTTACTTGCAGCGGGCCGACAGATGACATACCGAAATACCGCTCTTTCCGATTTCCGTCTACTTTAAAGTATTTCCAGATGTTGTCTGGAAAAAACCCAAATCACGACAATGGGCAAATCACGACATCGGGCTCACTTACTTGCAAAAATGAAGACTTTCATCTCGGGTACCTCCTTGCTTGGCCGCTGACTTTGCTAACTAACCAACACAGACCTGTGACAGCTGTAGAACTACAATTGTTGGGATGTAACAGGGTTGCAGACCTTGCGATCCTCCCGTGCAGCCCAGACTGAGGCGCCTGGTAAGAGGTATTTCGCCCCAGCAGTCCTAGGTAGAGTTTTATCCTGAAAGCCAAGGTCCATGTTTGCCAGACTGAGAGCATCACTATGTTCCCTAAGTCTATTTTCCCCCAACGTATATGTTCTGCCGGGTCTGTTATGTACTATAGTGTGTTGGGGACAGATCTTGGGGAGCATCATAGTCCTGGGGGAACATTGGGCTGACCCCCTTACATAGTGATGGGTCAAGGGTCAGTCGGTGCATGCCAGCAGCTCCACGCCAGCAGACCATCCACACCTTAGTAGGTTTGGAGCGTTCAGCACTCAGCTCACTTGTCATTTAAAAGGCCCCTGTTCCAATGTTTTCTTTCCTTTTGGCGAAGCCGGTTTACCCTAAAGTCGGCATTGTTACGACATTAGCCAATAACAAAGTGGGCATTGTTATGACATTAGCCAATGACAAAGTGGGCATTGTTATTACATTAGCCAATAATAAAGTGGGCATTGTTATTACATTAACCAATGACAATGTGGGCATTGTTATTACAGTAGCCAATGACAAAGTGAGCATTGTTATTACATTAGCCAATGACAAAGTGGGCATTGTTATTACATTAGCTAATAACAAAGTGGGCATTGTTATTACATTAGCCAATAACATAGTGGGCATTGTTATTACATTAGCCAATGACAAAGTGGGCATTGTTATTACATTAGCCAATGACAAAGTGGGCATTGTTATTACATTAGCCAATGACAAAGTGGGCATTGTTATTACATTAGCCAATGACAAAGTGGGCATTGTTATTACATTAGCCAATGACAAAGTGGGCATTGTTATTACATTAGCCACTGACAAAGTGGGCATTGTTATTACATTAGCCAATAACAAAGTGGGCATTGGTATTACATTAGCCAATGACAAAGTGGGCATTGTTACGACATTAGCCAATGACAAAGTGGGCATTGTTACGACATTAGCCAATAACAAAGTGGGCATTGTTATTACATTAGCCAATAACAAAGTGGGCATTGTTATTACATTAGCCAATAACATAGTGGGCATTGTTATTACATTAGCCAATAACAAAGTGGGCATTGTTATTACATTAGCCAATAACATAGTGGGCATTGTTATTACATTAGCCAATAACATAGTGGGCATTGTTATTACATTAGCCAATAACAAAGTGGGCATTGTTATTACATTAGCCAATAACATAGTGGGCATTGTTATTACATTAGCCAATGACAAAGTGGGCATTGTTATTACATTAGCCAATGACAAAGTGGGCATTGTTATTACATTAGCCAATGACAAAGTGGGCATTGTTACGACATTAGCCAATGACAAAGTGGGCATTGTTATTACATTAGCCATTAACAAAGAGGGCATTGTTATTACATTCGCCAATGACAAAGTGGGCATTGTTATTACATTAGCCAATGACAAAGTGGGCATTGTTATTACATTAGCCAATGACAAAGTGGGCATTGTTATTACATTGTTATGACATTAGCCAATGACAAAGTGGGCATTGTTATGACATTAGCCAATGACAAAGTGGGCATTGTTATGACATTAGCCAATGAAAAAGTGGGCATTCAACCGCTGGAGATTGAATTTTCTATTTTGGTTTTAAGTATTTTCCCCGTTTTAACGGCACAGCCGTGTGACCTTTGACCCTATTTGTGAGTGAATCATGCAGCTCCAAATGTTCGTCTTTGGGGTAGAGTAGGGCCTTTTTTATCAATCTAAAACGAAAAACCCTTACGAGCAATTGTTTTTATGGGTATTATCTCTAACCGGCTCGGTAGCTGCTATTGTTTGCTCCACAATGCGGGCTGGCTGTTGCTATTGTTGGCTCCACAATGCGGGCTGGCTGTTGCTATTGTTGGCTCCACAATACTGGCTGGCTGTTGCTAGTAATATGTACAAAAACAAAGGATTTATTCATTTCAAAATTAACTATACTTTCCAAAGAGTTATTTGTGGTTGTAAGGTTATTCTGTCAAGGGTGCAACACTCACTGTAAATGTTAAAAGGATCTCTAGTGGGGAAGTGGTTACAGTGGCTCCCTTTAATGGCGGGTTATGGAGGATGTTTGGTTATATGTTGGGGTGGTGACAATAAGGTAAATAAAATAATAAGACTAAAAGGTAAGGCTGCTGCGCTCCCTTGTCATCTCCATCTTTCTATACGCTTGCCGTGCGAAACATGGTCCATCACAGCAGATCTACAACGAAAAAGGCAAAGCATGGAGATAATGTGCTACAAAAGACTTCTAAGCATTTTCTATACTCAGCACATCAACACTGACGAAATTTGACAGACCATCACACAAGCCATTGGACAACACGATGACATGCTTACAGTGGTGAAGAAACGAAAATTTCGATGGTATGTCCATGTCCCCAGAGCATCAGGCCTTGCAAAGATCATTGAGTTTCAGCAAGGAGGCAGAAGAAGAGGTGGGAGGACAACATTCGAGAATGGACTGGCTTGACACTGTGCGAAGCCATGCGGGTTGCTGAGAACAGAGAAAGATGGAGTACGCAGGTTAAACGATCATCTGTGTTTCCCAACGATCTTCGAATTACGGGATAGGATAGGATAGGATAAGATAGGATAGGATAGGTGACAATAGTTATTGCTTAACTATGCGGGTAAAATCGGTTGGCCTTCTCAGAGTAGCCAAGGATCATCGCCACCCAGGATAAGGCGGAATAAGACATTGTATCTGGCATTCAACCGCTTTCGGCCTGAGCGTCAGGGTCTTTAAAGTCCGTGCGAGGTGTATCGAAAGTGAGTTCACTGACTAGGCCTGGGTTTATGCCGTCATCCCAAGGTATCGGGTCACAGCTGACAGTGCTGTGTGAGCATCAGGATTATGCTACCGACATGCCAAGCTGTCATTATGGGCGAGACCAACCACTGGCGGCATGTTTAAACCTATTTCTATTTCTGTCTCTGTCTGTCTGTCTGTCTGTCTCTCTTTCTCTCTCTGTAAGTTTCAAGTTTCTCTCTCTCTCTCTCTGTTTCTTTCTTTCTTTCTTTCTCTCTCTCTCTCTCTCTCTCTCTCTCTCTCTGTTTCTTTCTTTCTTTCTTTCTTTCTTTCTCTCTCTCTCTCTCTCTCTCTATCTCTCTCTCTCTCTCTCTCTCTCTCTCTTTCTCTTTGCAACACTAAACTTTGTTTACTTAGCCGTCATTGCTTGCCCGCGGTTTCGCCACGCGGCTACCGCGGTGCCCTTGGATCATTGCTTATCCCATGTCAGCGCACAATGTCGCTTGCCGCTGAGTGGTTCAGGGCGCTAACCTTGTGTGCGTACGTCTTGGGCGACGTGGGTTTCAATCCTGACTTCAGCAAAACCAATGTGTGGGCGTGCTGGGTATTAGTGGCCAGCGCCTTGAGAAGCTCTCTGAGCGGGTAAGTGCCCTATATAAGGACAATCATTTGTTATAGTATACAGTTTGCATTGCCTCCTGTGCATTCTTGAAGCACCCAGATCCTGTGGGTGTAGTAGGTCATTTAGTGCAGTTGTTTCCTGGTTTATATGAACTGTGGGTCATGATCGCGGAATAGAGACTGTTTCATTTTTTTTATTGTTTTTTTTTTCTTTTTAGGCCTATTCCAGGCCTCTTCTGTCACCTGTCTTGCGCGCGAGTCCCTTAGCGCCATTTTCATAACATAATCTCTAACCGGCATAGTCTTTAAACTTATCTATACTTTTTGGGTAGCTATCCAGATGCTTGCGTAGCTTGACGTAAACTCATATTTGTCAAGATTAGCAACGACAGCCAGGTTGTAGCAACTTGGCACCAAAGGGATGTTATGCGTATGTGTGTGTTTATGCGTGCGTGTGTGTGTGTGTGTGTGAGTCTGAGTGTGTGTGTATGTGAGTGTGTGTAAGTGTGCGTGCATGTGTATGTATTCATGTCTGATTTATTAGCTTATACAGGGTGGGCAAATAGAATGTTACCACTTTTTATTCATAAAATAATTTTTTGTTGTTTTTTTAATGAGAAGTTTTCGAAAATTTTATTCACAGAAATGTCGAAATTATTATTTGATACCAAACCTAATCAATTTTTCACTGAATTTCCTCAAAGTATTCTTTCCTGGACTCATGACCTACCCACTCCCTCGATATTTTCCCCGCAGACTACTTCCTGTGAGGGTACATGAAGGAGAGAGTGTACTACAACAACCCACAGACCATTGAGGCCCTGAAGACCAACATCCGTCATGAAATTCGGAAAATCCCACTTGAGATGTGTAGCAATATCATCACAAACTTCAATGTGCGTGTTGCAACTGTAATCCAGAGAAGAGGAGCGTGGATTGAGCATACCATCAATTATTAAACTGTGTACTAGTCAGGAGGCCGAAATCTGTAGCTGTAAAAAAAAAAAGCTCTGTTAAATATTTCGTGATAGAAGCATCCAACTGGTATAGATCGACAGTCTGGACACATGGTAAGATAACCTAGGTGGATGGACATTTCAGAAATGGTTAGTATGGCCGCCATGACAGTTTTAAAAATGGCTACCGAAATCTATCTATAAGTCCTATTTCACCTATTTTTAGCAGCAAATTGACAAACCAAGTAGATTTTTTCATGTTTTTTGGCATGCAGAATCCAAATATGCAAACTAAATTAACTTTTGATAGGTGTGTTGTGGTGTTTTAAATTGCAGGTGCTAAAAAAGGACACGTTGAAGATGGTTTGTGGTGCGATTTTTTTTATTTGTTGGCAATGTTATGCATGATTACAAAGATGGTTAAAAATCAGATAATGTGAAAACAAGAGACCATTAAAGAATGAAATAAAGCAATATGAACCGATTTTGGCATTGTTTTAGCAAATAATACACCTTTGCATTTTTTTGTTTAACAAGAACATATGAAACAGAAGAAAGGGAATGTCAAGAAATAATCAGTTTCTATCAGATGAAAAAAAATCTAACTCCATTATTTAAGATCAATTTTGTAAGTTTGATTCCCAACACTTTTAACACTTTAACACAGAATAACATTAACAAATCTTGAACAAAAGTCAAAATTAAAGCTTTGTAGTCATGGTTTGTCAAATATAATAATAATAATAATAATAATAATAATAATAATAATAATAATAATAATAATAATAATAATAATAATAATAATAATAATAATAATAATACCGGATGCTAATACGCGCTTTACTTCGAATGATTTCGAACTCAAAGCGCGGCGACCTATACCAACATACACGCTCACGTGCAACAAATATATTACAGACACACAACAAGGACAACAGTATACAAGGCATACACGTGGTGTAAAGGCAGGGAGATCGCTTTGTATTTTTTTTTAAAATTAATTTGACTGCATCCAATATTATTTTGAAGGGAGGGAGGAAACCGGAGTGCCCGGAGAAAACCCTCGGTGACCTCAATAGTCTCGTACCTAAGTCACATACGTTCGCCCCTTGCGGGAATCGAACCCGCGACCTTCGGCATAGGAAACCGGCGACTTATCCACAGCGCCACGAGGCCACCCCATGGACTGAAAAAAAACTTGACACGAAGTAATGACTTAGTATCTTGGTATCAAGTTAAACATAAGTAATGTCTTCAGTAGTTTGGTAGTTATATTACCATTTTGCAGGAATGCTTAAACAATATGTCTGATCAAACTGAAAGAACACACATTTAGTCGACAAAAGTAGGTGTCCTTGGATTTCGACAGTTTTTGCATAGGCATGCTTTTGTGCAACCCAGATTATTGGATGCACACTTGCAACGTTTTGTTGCACAAGATGCACAGCCACATGTTGTTAGCTCCAGACAAAGCATTCGTGATGGCTCCTGGGTCAGCAACATGGGCTCAAGAACTTCTGTTCCAGACTCTGTCATCACACACTTCCAGCCACTGTCAACAACTGAAGGTAGATGAGGATGAGACTCAAGTGCTCTACGCCACACAAGTGTTTGGTAGTGGGATCGCTTGATGTGCAATTGCAGTGCCTCCCGAGTGGGAGGCAGGTTTTCGATTGTTTTCTTCACACTGTGAAAGAGATCGCACCTCAGCTGCTGAGTAGAGGTGCAGCTCGTGTTTGGACAGTAGAGTTTACAGACGAATAATTCAACATCTGTCAGCACCTTGTCGTCAGGGAAATCTTCAGTTCCGAGGTTCTCGAGAAGTTGTGGATTGCTGAGAAAGACGTTTCAGGCAGACTTTTTTCCAATGCCAGCAAACTGGCTGGTACTGTCGGACCCTGTGATGGCATGAAACGCCAAAAGAGAGTTTCTCTGTTGATCAGTGATGTTGATGAGATGGACAGGTACGAAGTGGTTCTTCCTCGGTGTTCCTGTTTGCATCCACATGAAGAGACAAAGTTGGGGCTGATGAGCAGTAAGCAGTACAAGGACATCAGTATCACGACTGACAACAACTGTCTGAATGTAGCCTTGCTCGCTGGCTTCTCTTGCGTGAAGCAGCATTCTTGAATCTGCTTCTTCGTGTTCACGAGAGGACAGCTGTGTGACGTCACTCCATGTTGATGTCCAGACCTTGGCTGCATCGGCGAATCCACCACTGAGAACTAGTTCTCTTCCTGGTTCGTTCTCGAACTTGCTTGCCAGGTCTGTACAGAGAAAGTCGGTCAAACTGGCTTTGTTTTCATCCAGAGAGATGAACCTGTCCCATTTTCCAATTGCTTGACTTCTTGACTGCACGTTTCTCTTGATGGCCTTCCTCCCTTCATTTCTTTTTGTCCGTGCTGTTGATTTGATAGTCAACTTGTTGTACCGGTCAAAGACCAGGGCAACCCTTGTGCAGGAATTGGAGAAGAGCTTGGTAACTTGCTCTGCAAAATTGTCACTCCATTCCCCGAGTGTTTTTGCCCCCATCCGATTTCCCAAGGTTTGTATCATCGCCATCCCATCGACTATGGTGCACGTTGGATGAGGAGGTGGAGCAGCATTCTGTGGTACGATGGTAAGCCTTGCTGGAGGATTTTGCCGAGATCAGCTTTGTTTCTTGGCAGTCGCAGTCGGCAATCAGCAGTTGCTAGTGAAAGAGGCACTGGGCAAAGTTCTTTCTCCAACAACTTGTTGATGTCAACATCTCTTCCAGCTTCCATAGCTGTAATGACTCACCTGAACAAGTCTCTGTCTGCTTTCAAGGCAACCGTTTTCTCCTTTCCAATGTTGATTGCTAGAGTGTACATTGACTCAAAGGTTTTAAGATGTTTGGTTTTCAGCCGGTCATGAAACTTTGTTGTCTTTTCCACAAGTCTGTCGTGCACGAACGCCCCAATGACATTCTTTCCACTTTCTTCGGCTGTGAGCAGATCGTGTGTCACCACATCACTGGCAACATCACCAGTTGTGAGAGAAGTCAAGTCAGATGATGTTTGGGAAAATGGGTTGAATTTTTCCAACAAGTTGACGAGTTTTTGCTCGTGCTCTTGGTCTTGTTTCATTTTCATTTTCCCACAGTCTTTGTGTGCTTCATGTTCGTCTTCATCTGACAAATTGAACATTGTCTTAGTGTCTTTGGCCAACTGAGCCCGTTCATTGAAGTTTAGGCACCATCTGTCCCTGGCTGTGTCAG
Source organism: Oncomelania hupensis (assembly GCA_036898135.1). Taxonomy (NCBI): domain Eukaryota; kingdom Metazoa; phylum Mollusca; class Gastropoda; order Littorinimorpha; family Pomatiopsidae; genus Oncomelania; species Oncomelania hupensis. The sequence goes on along the minus strand of CM072520.1, from coordinate 67,913,343 downwards.
TTCGTGTGATGCCAACAAGGCCGCCAGCTACTTTCCCTGATTTGTTGACGTGTTCTATTGCCTGATCATCAGGTATCTGGTTGAATTTCTGCTTGGTTTCCTTTGTGACGAAGTCTCCAGCCATGAAGCCATGATGTACTTCTGGTGCTGTCTGTGGCAACATATTCATGTCAGCCAGGAAAACAGTTCCCCAGCGAGTGTAATGGTAGTGATCAAAAGCTCCAAACCATGGAAGCATCTCTGCAAAGGATGACAGAAACAGCTCCCAGTCTCCATCACGGAGAGAACGTGTGAACCTCAGAAGAATGGATACTAGTTTCATGTAGTTCCTCCAGTAGCAAAAGGTGGCTAGCTCGCTACATGATGCTTTAAACTCGTCAAGAGAACTTTGACTTCGTCAGTCTTTGACAGCAGAGCTGTTACGGATGATTGGATCTCTTTGTCATCTTTGCCTGTGAAATCCTCGGCAACCTTTCTTGATGCAGCTCCCAAGTCTTCACTGATCACTCTTTCATTTTCTTCAGCCCATACTTTAAAACTTGCCCATAAAACTGACCACAGTGCTTCCAGTGTGAGCTTGTGCACCCAGAATGCACGGTTCCACCCTTTTCCACTCATGGCGTTCTCTGCTGCTCCTTCTCCAAGGATGCCACTTTCTGTCCAGAGAGTTTCTAGACCCGACGAAGCCATGTACTCGCCTAGGACCTTGCAGAAGTTCAGCTGAGTATGAAACCCTCCGAGCATGATGACAAAGCCCCGACATTCTTCTGGCTTGTCCCACTGCAGCATTTTCGCTTTGCAGTACAACTGCTCATCAAACGTGAGTACGGTGTACTTTTGCCTCAGCTTTTCTGTCATCGCTTTACAGTTCTGCATAACTGTCCATATTGTGGAGAATTCATGCGCTGGTGCATTTAGTATTGGCATTGGACCAATTACAGTCACTGGTGGGTTTGACGTGCACACCTTCTGGTTGAAACCATTCCAACCTGGAACGACCTGAGCATTTGGCTGTTGCTGTCTAGCCAGAATCCATGCAAAGTCTTGTGAGTTTGCCTCCAAAACCTTCTGCAAAAACGGGTTCTGGTTTTGGGTTGGTGTCACGAATAAAGGGGGTTGGGGGATGAGGATTAGCACTTATTCCCCCGCGCTGTGTTGCCTCCCTTGTTTAGGCCAACTCGCTGCGACATTCAGGGAAATAAGGCTGGGAGTTACTAAGGAATGATAGACAGTCAAAAGGCCAGACGAGAAGAGTGTAAGCTAAACTAGTAAATAATTAGAAACAAGGGGAAGTCAGAGGTGATATTATAATACTAGTAGATTTTATTAAATGGAAGTAGGTCGGCTGTATTAGATAAGCTTAAGGCTTAGTCACTGGAGATTGTCAATAAGAGTCCAGAGTATCTGGGAGCTATTCTGGGTTGGCGATTTGGGGGATACTAAGGCAATTGAGGACTGATGTCATCACTAGGCAGGGGGGTATCTGGATTCGGCGCGTGGCTTAGCCAGATTATCTCAGGATTGTGGTGTGCGCTCGGTGGGCACTTAGCTTGAATAGCGTAAGGGCGGTGGTTGCCTCTGGCTTCTGGTTGGCGATGATGCAAGGTTTCATCGGTTAGCGTCAGTTTGGCCAATGCAGGGCACTGGGTCAACTTCTTGGATAACAGGTTGTTTGATGCGTGGGGCCTTCGTTGCTGACCTCCAGCGGAGTTTCGGTTGGTACGCTTCTCAGTGACGATCGGGTTATCTGGGTCGCACGCAGCGGGTCTAGAGTCTTGTATCAGCCGGTATAGGAGCCGGTATAGGAGCCCGTTCTTGCCTAAGAACGGGTCGAATCACCAGAGTATTGCCGAGGCTCAGGGGTCACAACGTGGTGTGGCGTGTCCGGGGCAGGCAGTTGTGCATTCGGAGGCTGATGGCTGGAGACTGACCAAGAGACTTGGCGCGTTGGCGACTTTGGGGCGATTCCCCGAGGGGCGGGGCTTAGTTGGCTTAGCCGGCCGGCGAGGAATTGAAGACGGGACGCAGCCAGCGCCAGAGTTAATTCGTCCGTTTGTCACAGTTGGTCATGTCAACTTCTTGCACAGCAGTGATCTCTGGGGGTGCACGAAGCACTTTTGAGCGACATTTCTTTATCTGAATGTCCATATCTAGCTCCCGTGGTCCTTTGCACCTGAGAGCCACATACTGGCTGGCTTGGAATGTTCCAGTGCCACTCAAAGTTTCTTCTAGAATGTCAATGTTGTCATTCGAGAAACGAATGTACCCTTTGTTCGTTTCGTGCAAGAAATTCCTGGGAATTAACACGTTGCCCTGGTTTTGATACTGCTCAACCACTTCATTTGCAATAGCTGTGTCTGCTCGAAGGACAGTGTCATAGGAAACTGAGTGTCCAGCAGCATGGAGAAGTGTGACAAGGTCTTTCGAACGCGTGGCTTGGTGTACAGCAAGACCATTACCGAGATGTTTTGGGGTCAATTTTCTTCCTTTTGACGTTGTGAACACAATATCTTGACATATGCTGAGAACTCTGTTTCTGACTAGTTTCCTCATCATCATCATTGTCAACTAGCTCTTCATTGTTTTCTCCTGCGCAAAGAAGGTTGATTAACAAGTAAAGACTTTCTGGAACGACTTTCTTTGCATTGTCTTGGGTTAGTCCACCGACAATTTCATGTCCTGGAGTGTGTTTTATGTCATTGTGGATCTTCACTGCCACTCGATACACCCAGCTGAAAATCTCATCCTCATGATGTATCAGGCTGTGCATGTGTTCTTCTGCAAGAGGTTCATTCTCTTCATCAGTAGTTTCTTCTTCTGACATGTCCTTCAAGACAGTTCTCACTGCCTCATTGGTGAAAACAGATGCGCTGATGAAGGTTTTAATGTTTTTAGCATTTACTAACAAAAGATCATATGAGCACTAATCTTATCACATTTTAGCATGCATTTTTGATTTCTGCGTACTCAAAAATGTATAAGTAGCAAAAATAAAATCTAATTTATCTAAAAAAACACACGAGATAGGTTGTTTTTATCAAATAAGCGCAGCCATTTTGAAAACTGTCATGGCGGCCAAATAAGGCAAATTCAGAATGTTCATCCACCCAGGTTACATTAGTCTGTATCTATACATACTATCTAGACTGGATGGATGCTTCTATCACGCAAAATTTAACAAGTTGCATATATCTGAGTTTGGCCTCCTGACTATACAGAACGAGTCAAAAAGTGGGAAACCTTTGGTATCAAATGATAATGTGGTGCTTCTGTGCTTCTGTGAAGAAAATTTTCAAAAACGTTTTCATTGTAAACACTTATGTACAGTTAAAAAGTGGTAATATTTTATTGGCCCACCCTGTATATTTATTTTTACATTTAAACTTTACGATATTGAATGTAGATTTTCTATATGAAGTGTGTGTGTGTGTGTGTGTGTGTGTGTGTGTGTGTGTGTGTGTGTGTGTGTGTGTGTGGGTGTGTGTGGGTGTGTGTGTGTGACTGATTCTCTCTGTTTCTCCCTCCCACCTTTCTCTGTCACTTTCTCTCTCCTGTCTCTCTCCTCCCTCTCTCTCTCTCTCTCTCTCTCTTTTTCTCTCTCTCGCTAAACGTGTTGGGTATCATTTGCCCAAACTACTTTGTTTAATCTAGGCTTTGACTAAGCTTGGATGCAGCAAGATTTTGGCTGTGAACGAACTTTTATTTCAATGTTTAAACAAAGAATGTCTGATGTATATATTCAGGAATAGAGCGCTTCGTTGATGAACAAGAATGCATATAAAAGATTTAGGCAATTCAAAACTATTTTTGAATCCGACAAATATTTTGAATTTATTGACATTAAATGTTTTAAGGAGTGTTTGATTAAACTACGACTTGGTGTACTGCCATTAACGTTTGTTTACAACAGCAATACACTTAACTGTGCATGTTGTTACTTCGTGGAGCATAAGATTATTTTCGACTTCATTGTCCCTTGTATGATGCAATCCCAGCAAAGTACTTGACTTTTCCTGTACAGTCTTGTGTTAATGTCTTACAAAAAGCATGTACCTTTCAAATTTGAAGCTTGTGTGTATTTACACTTAATGAGTTTAAAATTAGAACGGAATGTTATGAGGGTGTCGGGCTAATCTGAACACTGCCAAAGAGGGGAGTGTGGATGAATGAATCTTTTCTGATGTAAACATTACCTGCAAACTGTTTGTTTTGTATGTGCGCGTAATATTGTAATTGAACTTTAATTCTAGGGGCCAAATGCCCAAAGAGTTTGAATAAAACTTGTTCATCTCTCTCTCTTCCCCCCCCCCTCTCTCTCGTTCCCTCCGCTCCTACCCCACTTTCCATCCTCTATTTCTGCTGTAGCAGCATTGTTGCTGTACTAATCAATAAGGGGTTGGGGTGTCGCGCTGTGATAAGTTGTCCATTAATCCTATCACATCTCCACGGTAGGATTATGTAGGTAAATGACGTGTAAGACATTTTGCCAGAGGCTGCACATAAACCCAATCATTAGTCTTACTGTTATTTCATTTTCCAGCTGTGTGGACAAAAATATTAATGACCGCAATTGTGACAGCGGAATATTACTTACTTACTTGCAAAGCGATCAACTTATTAAAACCTCCAGTCGCAAAGCCGGCAGCGTTTTGTCGTAGTTTTACATGGCGAAACTCTTCTTCTTCTTCGTTCAATGGTAAATTTGAAATTTCAAATTCAAAGCACTCCATGATCCATCAGAACGTTGCGGTCCATTGAGCGAAAACGGTGAAAACAGTCTTGGTAGCACTGTGGCTAATGGAATTGATGATGTTAACGGACATCATGATGATGAGGAGGAGAAGGATGATGATGATGATGATGATGATGATGATGATGATGATGATGATGATGATGATGATGATGATGATGATGATGATGATGATGATGATGACGGTGAGTTTGCATTTGCTGTTAATGTATTTATTGTTGCTGCTGATGAATCAATTATGTTGGTGCAGTTGTTGATGTTGCTCTTTGCTGCTTTTGTTGCTTGCTACATTGACGACGACCGACGACCTTGTTGTTGCTGTTGTTGTTGTTGTTATTATTGTTAGTGATGTTTTGATACTGGTGTGTTGCTGTAGCAGCCGGTGCTGATTCCACTACTGCTTTTGTTGCTGGTTGTTGTTGTGGTGGTGCTGCTGCTGCGCGGCTAATGATCAATGTGAGGATGATAGTGATGATGATGGTGATGGTGATGATGGTGGTGGTGATGATGGTGATGATTGATGGTAGTAGTGGTGGTGGTGATAATGATAGTGGTGGTGATGATGATGATGATGATGATGATGATGATGATGATGGTGATGATGATGATGATGATGATGATGATGATTCTCTAATGTACTAATTCACGTCTTTTGTGCGCTCAGAAGACCTAATAGTACGTCTTTGTCTCTGTCTGTTTCTCACTGTCTATGTCTATTTTTTTGTCTTTGTCTGTCTGTCTCTCTCTCGCTCTCCCTCGCTCTCCCTCGCTCTCCCTCCTTCCTTTTTCTTAACCTATTTCATTAATATGATCATTGATGACAACTAGCAGAGAGAGAGAGAGAGAGAGAGTGTGTGTGTGTGTGTGTGTATGTTTGTGTGTGTGTAAGAGAGAGAGAGAGAGAGAGAGAGAGAGAGAGAGAGAGAGAGAGAGAGAGAGAGAGAGATCGAAAGATGATGACACAACGTTTAAGTCCAAGCAGTGATAATATATCCATAATATAGGCAGATTTGGTGATAGCCCAAAGCTATAGCCCTGATTGAATGTCCGCCTGGTGATCCTACATCATCTGACTTGCCCAAGGAATAGAACCCATCTCGATATTAGGTCCCGCGAACACGGACCTATAAACATTGGACCACAACTGACATTCTGCGACAGCGGCGTGTTGCTTAGACTACTAACTTCAGCTACAGTCTCTGCTCTCTCGTCTCAAGAATGGCCCAGACTGTAGCGCAGGCATAATTCAAACAGCCAGCTGTGTTAGGTCTGCACAGGCTGGGAAACTCTTTAAGGCCATTGTAATCTTTTATATTGTCTCTATATTTGCATGCATATATATTGTTTTAAATAAAATAATATTTTCTCTAGTTGTAGAGCAAAAAACACAAGGCAGTATCTTTTTTTCTTTTCAAATGTTTGCATTTTGCTTCAACAGGAAGAAATAAGATAAAATGAATCTCTCTCTCTCTCTCTCTCTCTCTCTCTCTCTCTCTCTCTCTCTCTCATAAAATTCAGTTCGTATTTTTAGTGCATGAAAAATAAATAGTCCTAATCTCCATACATGAAACTTTAATTCGATCTGTAGTATATGTATATACGAATGTACAGGAAAAGTTAAATATTTTTCTCTAAGGTCACTATACAGAATACATTCGGTTACAAGATGATTTCCATTTTCCAATACGTTGCAGCATGGACACAATCCATTTCCTTCAATTTCATTGAAGGTTATCCTAAAGAGGGGTGTCGGATAGTGCAGTGGTTGGAGCACTCGCTACTGTGTCGAAAGTGAAGCACCGTCCGGTGCGGTTAGCACTTGGATGGGTGACCGCTAAGGTGTGAAGCGACAAACAACAACGCCCCCAGTTGACTCAACTGTGATTGAGTACCTACTCTCTTGAGGGTGGGGAAGGTAAAGCAGCGAGGGAGAGAGTTGGGCATCACCCTCATTAAGTGTGATCTCCAACATCACGCTCCCCTACGGCCACAAGGCTATGGGACTACCTTTACCTTTACCTTTACCTATCCTAAAGAATGAAGCTTTCAGAGGTAGAACTTAATTAAGCAGTCTCTAAAGCATTTGATATGCATAAAATCAATATATGCTTCTGTCTGAAAAATATCTTTAAATGTTCTATAACACTGATACGTATCTTTTCTCATTACAGAACTGTCCCACTGTTGTACATATTGATCTTTCATCCTCTGCTTAAACATGCTAACAAAGACATTCTCACTCCCCACACCTGGCTGTACCCAAGCATACCCAAAACCTAGAGAAAAAAGGGTGTTTTTTACTTTAGTCATCCAACAACATTTACCTCTCTCATCCAAGTTAATTAGCATTTGGTCAGTCTGCTGAGGTAGCCTATTTGCATCTAATTTCAAGGACTTTAGCCAGTATCGTAATAACCTAAAGAAAGTAAACGCCATTGTAATTCTTGAGAGATCAGGTACAGCAATTCTGTCAACCGCGTGACCAACCATATTTTATAGGGGCTGGTGGCCCGAAGAATTTGTGTTTGTTTTATTGTTTGTATGTTTTTTTTGGTGAATACACGCACGATGTCCAAACGTCAAACGTCTCTAGATAGATAGATAGATAGATAGATAGATAGATAGATAGATAGATAGATAGATAGATAGATAGATAGATAGATAGATAGATAGATAGATAGATAGATAGATAGATAGATAGATAGATAGATGGATGGATGGATGGATGGATGGATGGATGGATGGATGGATGGATGGATGGATAGATGGATAGATAGGATTAGATTAGATTAGATTAGATTAGATTAGATTAGATAAGATAAGATAAGATAAGATAAGATGAGATAAGATAAGATAAGATAAGATAGATATTCATTCATGATTCCTTCCCCCTCTCTCTCTTCCGCGCCCCCTCATCCCTCTTTCTATGATTGTGTTCTTCAATTTTTCTCTATTTTCCATTAACTTAGGACATGTGTGTTAGAATGTGCCTTGAATCACCTTTTTCTGAGACATGTGCATTTTATTAATCAATCAATTAAGACTTCTGGGCATTTCTATACCCAACACATCACCAACGACGAAGTCCGACAGACCATCACACAAGCCATTGGACAACACGATGACCTGCTCACAGTGGTGAAGAAACGGAAACTCCGATGGTATGGCCACGTCACCAGATCATCAGGCCTTGCAAAGACCATCCTGCAAGGCACAGTGCAAGGAGGTAGAAGAAGAGGGACTGGTTTGACACTGAGCGAAGCCATCAGGTTTGCTGAGGACAGAGAAAATGGATTACGCTGGTTAAACGATCATCTGTGGTGTCCCCTATGACCTCCGAGTTACGGGATAGGATAGGATAGGAATATTATTATTATTATTATTATTATTATCATTATCACTATTATTATTGGGCTGAGGGGTGGGTACCGGAGGATTGCGGCGTAGAGGGAGGTGGGGGTGGTGAGAGAAGGAAGCTCTCAGTGAAAGCCCGGCAGACGCAACCACAGCGCCACCCAGAACAATCCTATCCTATCCCATAACTCAGAGGTCGTTGAGGCACTACAGATGATCGTTTAACCAGCGGTCTCCATTTTTCTCTGTCTTCAGCAACCCACATGGCTTCGTTCAGTATCAAGCCAGTCCATTCTCGAATGTTGTCCTCCCACTTCTTTTTCGGTCTCCGTCTTCTTCTGCCTCCTTGCACCGTGCCTTGAAGGATGGTCTTTGCTAGACCTGATGCTCTGTTGACGTGGCCATACCATCGGACTTTCCGTTTTTTCACCACTGTGAGCAGGTCATCGTGTTGTCTATTGGCTTGTGTGATGGTCTGTCGGACTTCGTCGTTGATGATGTGCTGGGTTTAGGAAATGCCCAGAAGTCTTCTGTAGCACCTCATCTCCATGCTTTGTATTGTTCGATTGTAGGCTTGGTGTGAGTGTCCATGTTTCGCAAGCGTATAGGCAGGTGGAGATGACAAGGTAGCGCAGCATCCTTACCTTGGAATGTAGACTGATGGCCCTGTCTTTCCAAATGGGCTTCAACCTTGTCATGGTAGCAGTTGTTTGTGCGATTCCGGATAGGACTTCCTGTCGGGACCCATTGTCTGATACAATGGCTCCTAAATATTTGAAGCTATGCTCTGTGTTGAGGGAATGGCCTTAGACTTTTGATGTCCATGTTGATTCCATTGATGTTGTTGGGCATAATTTGGTCTTCTCTGCACTTATTTCCATTCCATGGGCTCTGGAGGTGGTGTCAAGCCTCTGTACCAGCTGTTCAAGTTCTTTGTTCATCTCCAGCCAATCCATCAATGTCAAAACGGAGGTTGGAGTTTGCTCTACCCTCTATGCTGACTGTGCCTTCGTGATCTGCAAGGCCATCTGACATGATGCGCTCTAGGAAGATGTTGAAGAGTGCTGGAGAGAGTAGTCATCCTTGACGCACGCCGATTGTTGTTCTGAACCAGTTCCCGATGACGCTGTTGTGGAAGACTGCACGAGAGTATAATGACGTAATGCTTTCTGAGTGTTCGGTTTATATCTGACACCCGCCCGTCTAACAAATGATTGTCAGGATCTTTAAAACCCGTGTAGTGTAATTGAATGCCTACGTGCACAGACAAGGCCTCGGTTTATACTCCCATCCGAATGATATTACTACAACCGCCGCCATCCCTGCTGCCGCTACCACTGCTACCAACAATAAGAATAATCAACCAATAGGAAGGTGTATGGGGCACATAGTGAGCGACCGATACATTTTAGAGAAGAGGTGTGTTTTCAGATTTAACTTCAACGTGCCGGGAACGTGAAACAACGAAACTAAAGATAGAGAAGCTAGGGAAAGTTGAGCTGAGGCTCCAGAGCTTTACATCTGTGCCTGCGACAAGGAGGACAACTTCATAAACGACGACCTTGCCTTGAGCGACGACAAGTCCATCATTTACTGTCCACACTTGTTCTTCTGAAGTCAGCCAGCCTAAGATGTTATTTAGTTGTTGTTGTTGTTGTTGGTGGTGGTAGTGGTGGTGGTGGTGGTGGTGGTGATGGTGGTGGAGGTGGGGGTGGAGGTGGAGGTGGAGCTGGTGTGTGTGTGTTGTCTGTGTGTGTGTGTGTGTGTGCGTGTGTGTCCTTGTTTACACAATGTTATCTGGACAAATCAGTGAACATCTACATAACTTGTATTGACCTGCCTACTTGTTTTGACGTCAGAACAGTGATCCGTTAGGGTTAGGGCTGGGTTAGGGTTAGGGTTCGAACACTTCAAAGTACTTAAAAATGGGGACGAAATATGACCCATTGTCAGCACAACGTAGGTGGCGTTTCGGGAAAGTCATGATAATACTGTGTAACCTCGGCTGTGTGTGTGTGTGTGTGAGTGTGTGTGTGTGTGAATGTCGAATGCGTGTGTGTATTGAACATGACACTTTTAAAATTTCACCTTGTGGTCGTTGTTGGTGTTGGTGGTCTTCATATTCTTCTGCTCTCCACCGCCTCATTTTTAAACTGGTTGTTGTTATTGTTGTTGTTGTTAATTTCTTCTTCTTCATCTTCTTCTTCTTCTTCTTCTTCTTCTTCTTCTTCTTCTTCTTCTTCATCTTCTTCTTCTTCTTCTTCTTCTTCTTCTTCTTCTTCTTCTTCTTCTTCTTCTTCTTTTCTTCTTCTTCTTCTTCTTGTGGCTCTTTCGGCTGTTTGCAGTCCACTGTACCCTATTAACAATGACTTGGTTGGCTGACCATTTGAGGTACAGAAAATTGTCGCTTGTTATTGAAATGTACAGTTTAAAATAAGTAAAAAGTAAGTCTAATATCCCTTAGGTGAATAGACGTTAATGAAACAAACAAACAAACAAAAAGTACCGTTTAAACGCATTTTAGATAAATTATGGTTATATTCGCTTTCCTTAGGGGTTTTTGTGATGCTTAACAAAATACGGAGGTTTCATTTCGGCCGAACCAAACTACCACCACCTCACAAGTTGGTGTTATAAAATACCACGCGAGTTTCTCTCTCCAAGCTGTAGTTCAAGGGCCTGTTCCGTGCCTCACGAGACCTGCTATTTGAGATCATTGACGTTGATGTGGAATCAGTTGGCGATATGGCAGCGGGGATAACTTAAAAAAGTGGTAAGGACCTAAATCAACACTGAACCACCAGAGCAATCGTACTGTTAAGATGGAAAGTAAAACATTTGCTTCTGCATGGCCCACCACGGGATTCGAACCCGTGTCCTCGGTATGCCTGGCGAACGCCTTACCACTGAGATACGGGCGGTGGGACTGATGTTGACTGACAAGTCTGGTGATTGCACAGTGCAGTTTTTCCTCAGGTCAACTTTACCCGCCCACTCCAGTGATAATTAAATAGTGACACGATTGTTAAGGAGGAAAACTCATCAGGAAAGTATCGCGTTTAGATTGCCTGAGGGCAGAACAGGAAATGAATATTCGAACAGCCCACACGACGACACGCCAGATTAAAAAAAGCCTTTTGAGTTTATTTTAAAACTCGTTCTCAAGGCTAACTGGCTGTCACTGTCACCTTGTTTCAACGGTCCAAGCACCGGTATAGGTTTAGATCCATTTTGCACATCTTTTAGCGGCGCTATCGTTTGGCGCGCGCCTTTCACAACCTCATCATCCGCCCTCCCCACCCTCACTTCTTACCTCCCCTTCCTTTTTCCTGTCCCCGTCTTCCACTCTTCATCCCACCCCGTCTCCATACAGCACTTGTTCTTATCTCAAAACGTTTTTTTTTTTTTAAAGGGAAGTATAACTCGGTGTTTCCAGTGGAAATTTCCTGTCAAAAGTTGACGCTATCACACGGCTTTATACTGTGAAGGTTAGGCGAGAATTGGCCATGACAACCCGAGTTTTGGTTTGATTTGGAAAGTATTTATAAGACGCGAGATTGTTGTAAGGCCTGTGTTTTAGCTACAGTACTGAGTAGAGGATTTTAGTGTTTCTCTATCTCCATTCCTCTCCATACACGTCAAATAGGTTGACCCCCGCTCCCATTATGATTGGTAACCAATTCCCTTTTTTTTAACTTGCCTATTGTGGTGCATGTTGATTCCCCCCCCCCCCTACCCCAGGCCCATCCATGTAATAAGTATATAATTGACAGTTTCCGTGTGTGTGTGTGTGTTTGTGCGTGTGCCGTAAGATATGTGCGCTATATGAATAGTTGTATTATTTTTAATATTCACTCAGGTTGTCAAAGATCTAAATCCCCCATTTTACGTTTTGTATTGTGTCTGTGGCCACATGTACATTTCTCGTGAATTGACTGACACAATACAGCATTCTTCACTTCTCTTCTCTTCTTTGATTTTTCTCTTCTTTTACTGTATTTTCTCTTACTTAATCTTCTCTTATTTTATCTTCTCTTACTTAATCTTCTCTTACTTAATCTTCTCTTACTTTATCTTCTTTTACTTTATCTTCTCTTACTTTATCTTCTACCCCTTGGGGTCATGAGCAATCTTGCCACTGTAGATTGTTCAAACCTATAAAGGGAACAGTGAAAGCCACAGTTGAAAACCTGTCTTTCCTTTATAGGCAAGACAGATTCACTGCGGCAACAGTACCCCCGTTGGAGTGCCGGGGGTTTTCAGTATAAATAGTATCCCCACTTTATGGAAATTTAGTGCTTTAAATTCCCACTGTCGCTGTCTTCCTCATTTACTCTTTCCTATTCCTGCTCTGTCCTTCACTCTGCTATACTATCTTCTTCTTCGCTAGATCAATGACCTACCTTTTTTCTTGAAAACTCTTCCTGGACAAGACTCCTTGTTTGTGTATGAGGTCTGTTGGATCAGCTTGGGAGTGTTGGACGCTTTCTGCCGGGTGGTCACTAGGGCTTCCTATGATTGTACTATTTAGCACTATAGGCATTTTATATGTATGTGTTTTTTTGATGATTTATAATGATGTTTGTATTCTATTTTGTTTTTGTAACCGGGGTGTTCGCGTAGTTGAGGTCAACCCTCAGCCGTCCCCCGCGTGGGATGTCTTTATTGTAAAGTGACTGGCCGTTGGAGGGCATTCAATTTTCCCACTGGGGTTGTTTCAGCAGATCTTTTATGCGGATCGGGGGTTGTCCGGTCCTGATTTGGCTCGGAAGAGTCCGCTGGACCTAAAGCAACAATAAATCAATCAATCAATCACTTTATCTTCTCTTACTTCATCTTCTTTTTTCTTTATCTTCTCTTACTTCATCTTCGTTTACTTCATCTTCTCTTATTTTATCTTCTCTTATTTAATCTTCTCTTATTTAATCTTCTCTTACTTAATCTTCTCTTACTTAATATTCTCTTACTTTATCTTCTCTTTTTCTTCTTTTCTCTCATTTTATCTTTTCATACTTTATCTTCTCTTAATATTCTCTTACTTTACCTTCTATTACTTTATCTTCTCTTAGTTTATCTTCTCCCCATTGGGGTGCCGGGGGTTTCAGTATAAATGCTTAGTGCTTTAAATTCCCACTGTCGCTGTCTTTCTCATTTGCTCTTTCTCATTCCTGCTCTGTTCTATCAATCTGCTATACTATCGTCTTCTTCGCTAGACCAGTCACCTACCTTTTTTCTTGAAAACTCTTCCTGGACAAGACTCATTGTTTGTGTATGTCACGGCTTAAGGCCTGGCATTTCCCTCCCTCACCATCCCTGCTCACTAACTAAACCCTCTATGTAAACAAACAACACAAAGTCCCAAGATGCAATCAAAACAATAATTTATTCAATCAAACCCGCACGCAAACTCACGCAAAATAAACAGATTCACAGCATACAGTATTACATACAAAGCAAAATGATGATGCAAGAAGGATGGATAAAGAAATCAAAACAAAATGGAATGTTATAGTCAATCAATAACAAAGATGAATAACTAAATGATTATGATAATCCTTGCTATGAATCAGTTCTTGATTTCAAGTCCCCTTTCCTCTGATAAGTTATGAAGAATAAAACGTGTGCACAGTCTGTGTGTATGCTGGTTATCTAAAGAAGTGAGCTCACTTGCAACTTTGACACAACATAAGGATACTCATCGGTCAAGTGTTGAAGAACACTTTTGGGCGATCCAGTGCTGGTTACAAGTAGCGGTGTTTTCTCCCCTCGATCCTCCGGCCAAACGACGAGGCTACAGAGATCGAGGGTTGCTTGGAAGAAGAGAATGACGAAGGCTGATGGAGAAACCAAAAGCGGGGTGGACAGGTGACTTGGTGCTGGTCCCAAGATGTCCTGACGCTTCCACCCCTCGACCCTCTGGCAAAATGAAGCTTAGGCGACAGAGGTCGAGAGTGGACAAGTGCGTAGAACCAGCCCAGTGAGATGAACAGCAGAAGAAGTGCGACGAGAGGGTCAAACAAGCAAAACGATGT
>CM072520.1:67879207-67894207 GCA_036898135.1 Oncomelania hupensis | reverse complement strand
TTGTTTTTGTAAACAGGGGTTCGATAAGTTGGGGTGAAGCCTCAGCCGTCCCCTGCGTGGGATGTCTTTATTGTAAAGTGACTGGCTGGTGGAGACCTTTCGGTTTTACCACTAGGGTTGTTTCGGCAGATCTTTTATGCGGATTGGGGGTTGTCCGGTCTTGATTTGGCTCGGAAGGGTCCGCTGGACCTAAAGCAACAATAATGTAATGTAATGTAATGGAGTCAGAAATGCCAAACAACGTCGGTAAAAAAAACCACAGAAATACACACACACAAACACACACAGAGAGAGGGGGGAGAGAGAGAGAGAGAGAGAGAGAGAGAGAGAGAGAGAGAGAGAGAGAGAGAGAGAGAGAGAGAGAGAGAGAGAGAGAGAGAGAGAGAGAGAGTGAAAGCTTTAAATGTAATAATACAATCTCCAAAGTCCACACACAATTTTTAGACAAACGCACTTTGCTATCCTGCCTTTAACACGTGGGGTGAAGTGCAAGCATTGTTATAGTTTGGGGTTAAATGATTCGCGCAGGACCATGGATAACACTTCTGATGTTTGTTATTTGGTGATGAAGTTGTTGTTGTTGGTGTTGTTATTGTAATGTTGTTATGGTGGTGTGTGTGTGTGTGTGTGTGCGCGCGCCCGCATGCCTTTATGTAATTACTCTAAACGATGCAGGATTGCGAACAAAAATCCTAGTGTTGGTGACTGGCTCTTTTGGAGCTAGTGCACATGAAGTGTGTGTCTGGACTGCAGCTCAATGCACTACCACGGCGGTAGAGTACAGGTCTCGCTCGGTATCTGTGAGCGCGCGCGCAGATCTTGATCATATTGTTACATTATGATGTTATTGTTATGTAGTTATTTTGTTATACTAATTGTTATTGTTACAAACCCAAGGGCAAAATGTAAAAAAGCACAGCCAATGCTTACTCTTTTACCCTCGTTAAATAAAATTATGTTACGTTATGTTATGTTATGTTATGTTATGTTATGTTATGTTATGTTATGTTATGTTATGTTATGTTATGTTATGTTATGTTATGTTATGTTATGTTATCTTATCTTATCTTATCTTATTCCCCCGTTGGGGTGCCGGTGGTTTCAGTATAAATAGTATCCCCACTTTCTGGAAATTTAGTGCTTTAAATTCCCACTGTCGCTGTCTTTCTCATTTGCTCTTTTTCATTCCAGCTCTGTTCTATCAATCTGCTATACTATCTTCTTCTTCGCTAGACCAGTCATCTACCCTTTTTCTTGAAAACTCTTCCGGGACAAGACACCTTATTTGTGTATGAGGTCTGTTGGATCAGCTTGGGAATATTGGACGCTTTCTGCCAGGTGGTCACTAGGGCTTCCTATGATGTTATTATTTAGCAATGTAGGCATTTTATATGTATGTGTTTTGTTGATAATTTATAATGATGTTTGTATTCTATTTTGTTTTTGTAAACGGGGGTTCGATAAGTTGGGGTGAAGCATCAGCCGTCCCCTGCGTTAAATGTCTTTATTGTAAAGTGACTGGCTGGTGGAGAGCTTTATGTTTTACCACTAGGGTTGTTTCAGCAGATCTTTTATGCGGATCAGGGGTTGTCCGGTCCTGATTTGGCTCGGAAGAGTCCGCTGGACCTAAAGCAATAATAATGTAATGTAATGTAATCTTATCTTATCTTATCTTATCAACCAGTGTGATGATCGGCTGTAGAAGGGTGTGGCAGAGGAGACGACTGAGGGCGGTGATGGCGTAATTGACGAACTAAGCTGAGTTCATTACGACTGTGTTCAAGTTAACTGTTTGGGTTGTAATAAAGTTATCGAAATATGTGAGAGAGAGAGAGAGAGAGAGAGAGAGAGAGAGAGAGAGAGAGAGAGAGAGAGAGAGAGAGAGAGACAGACAGAGAGAGACAGAGAGACAGAGAGACAGACAGAGAAAGAGAGGGAGACAGAGAGAGAGACAGTGAGAGCGTATGTGTGTGTACGAGTCTGTGAGCGTAACAGTTCATGCTGTTGGGTAATTAGGCCTAATCATGAACCATTCGTGTAGGGTGACAGTCCCAACCCATGGATGACATGGTGCTTCACTACGCACTGCGTGATTAAACCCACCGTAGTAGTTGAAGAGTGTCAAGGGTCTAGCTTAAGTGCTTCAGTGAACGTGGGCAGCATTGAATTTGATAGCGGAAAAACCTCTTTACGATCCTAGGCTAACTGATAAGCCTACTTGTAGCGCTGGGAGTTGGCCGACCACAGAACACGGACACGGCTGTTGGGAAAATATCAATCATCTTCCTGCATGGTTTTACACATGACGTGGTGATGCTTGCGCTCTGGTCCCTCCCCCTCCCCCCTTCCCCTTTCCTTATCCTCTGTATTACCACTCAACACTCACACGCGCCCTTATCTAGCATACTAACGCTGGTTTTGTCATTTACAAACCCGGATGTCATTTTCGGCTGCCGTGTTGACATGACCAAGGCTGATTAGTGCCGTAGATGGCGATGGGTTTGTTTGATGTGTATTCTTTTTTATTATTATTATTGTTAGAAGCAAAAGTACTTCCTATTAAGCGAATGGAGCTCACTAACAACGCGTGGGCTGATGGAGGCACTGCTTATCTTTAGTAGGCTTATACTACAGAGGCTTGACACCACCTCCAGAGCTTATGGAATGGAAATAAGTGCAGAGAAGACCAAAATGATGACCAACAACACCAATGGCATCAACACGGACATCAAAGTACAAGGCCAATCCCTCAACACAGTGCACAGCTTCAAATATTTAGGAGCCATTGTGTCAGACAATGGGTCTCGACAGGAAGTCCTCTCCAGGATCGCACAAACAACTGCTGCCCTGACAAGGTTGAAGCCCATTTGGAAAGACAGAACCATCAGTCTACATTCCAAAGTAAGACTGCTGCGCTCTCTGGTCATCTCCATCTTCCTATATGCTTGCGAAGCATGGACCCTCACTGCAGATCTCCAACGAAGAATACAAAGCATGGAGATGAGGTGCTACAGAAGACTTCTGGGCATTTCCTATACCCAACACATCACCAACGACGAAGTCCGACAGACCATCACACAAGCCATTGGACAACACGATGACCTGCTCACAGTGGTGAAGAAACGGAAACTCCGATGGTATGGCCACGTCACCAGATCATCAGGCCTTGCAAAGACCATTCTGCAAGGCACAGTGCAAGGAGGTAGAGGAATGGGGAGACCGAGAAAGAGGTGGGAGGACTACATTCGAGAATGGACTGGTTTGACACTGAGCGAAGCCATGAGGGCTGCTGAGGACAGAGAAAGATGGAGTATGCTGGTTAAACGATCATCTGTGGTGCCCCTACGACCTTCGGGTTATGGGATAGGATAGGATAGGATACTACACTTACCCCACTTATTTTTAATCAGTTTTCTCAGAAACTTCCTCTTCTTTGGCATCTTGACACCAGTCAAGCCCGGCGCACACTGTTTAACGCCCCAGTGATCCAATCCAACTTAATTGTTGCGTGATTACATGAAATTGTCCCGTGTAGTGTGACATAAATGACCGGGCCTTTGTTCGTTCCGTGTAGGCGACATGTATCGTCTACAAAGACGTTTAACAAGTAATTCAAAAGTTGTTTGGGAAATCTGCGTCAAAAATTGAAACTAGACCATTCGGGAATGGTGGGGGGGGGGGGGAGTGTTGGTTTGCGAGCGGAGCGCGCGTGTGTATGCGTTCTTGCGTCATTGAAAATGTAGAAGGGTGTTAATTGATTGTTGGAAGTTTTTCTATCTTCTCTTCCCCCCTCCCCATCTCTGCACAACCCCTTGGGGTCATGAGCAATCTTGCCACTGTAGATTGTTCTAACCTATAAAGGGAAAAGTGAAAGCCCCAGTTGAAAACCTGTCTTGACTTTGTAGGCATGACCAATTCACTGCGGCAACAGTACCCCCGTTGGGGTGCCGGGGGTTTCAGTATAAATAGTATCCCCACTTTCCGGAAATTTAGTGCTTTAAATTCCCACTGTTGCTATCTTCCTCATATACTCTTTCCCATTCCTGCTCTGTCCTATCACTCTGCTATACTATCTTCTTCTTCGCTAGATCAATGACCTACCTTTTTTCTTGAAAACTCTTCCTGGACAAGACTCCTTGTTTGTGTATGAGGTCTGTTGGATCACCTTGGGAATATTGGACGCTTTCTGCCAGGTGGTCACTAGGGCTTCCTATGATGTTATTATTTAGCAATGTAGGCATTTTATATGTATGTGTTTTGTTGATAATTTATAATGATGTTTGTATTCTATTTTGTTTTTGTAAACGGGGGTTCGATAAGTTGGGGTGAAGCCTCAGCCGTCCCCTGCGTGGGATGGCTTTATTGTAAAGTGACTGGCTGGTGGAGAGCTTTCGGTTTTACCACTAGGGTTGTTTCAGCAGATCTTTTATGCGGATCAGGGGTTGTCTGGTCCTGATTTGGCTCGGAAGAGTCCGCTGGACCTAAAGCAATAATAATGTAATGTAACCCCCTTCGACCACCTCCCTCACCCCTCTGTCTCCATATTATCCCCTCTCTACGTCTCCCACCCCCCTCTTTCCCTAAGGGCACGGGTATGACTGCTACAAAAGTTGACCGATTGTTGTCAGTGAGCAGTATTTACTTGTCAGCACAACCAAGATGATTGCCACGGGCCAGCAGACCGTCTTCGTGGATAGGATTGACGTAACAACATAGATAACTCTGTCCATAATATCTGTAGTTATGCCCCTTTAGGGCAGGAAGGCGTGCATCACGACATCTGTGTTTACCGAGAGTGGTGTTCTTGCGGATAACCCTGAGGTTTCGTTTTGGGGGTATTTGTTTGACGAACAATACCTTCGCCCCGATAGCTCAGTGCGTACCGGCTATGGTATCGTAGCAAACTAAACTTAGTTGTGGAATGAATAGGCCTTGAATTTTAGCGTCTACACCCTCCATTGGCGATAGAGCAGACGGGGATTACCATTTCAGGGAAGAAAAGGTAGGGGCCTAAACAACATTGAACCACTACAGCAATCACAAAGCTAAGATGGACAGTGAAAAGTGGCCATGTTTTTCTTTCCCGCCACGGAATTCCAATTTGGGTCATCGGTGTGCCAGTGGTCCTGATTCGGTTCTTGGCAGTCCGCTGGACCCTATAAACACTGAATATCTATCATCGGTGTGTACATGCCGGGCCAACGCTGTACCATTGAGCTAAGGCGGGTGGGTTAAATCTTCTGTTCTTTTTTTTAAAATCTGTCCACTCACAACGTATTGCTGCTGCATGTAAAAGAAAGCAGAAGGAGGATAGTTCGTAGTAAGTTCCGGCTATTTATAACATATGTGCAACGAAAGAAGAAGAAGAAGAAACAAGATTATTATTATTATTATTATTATTATTATTATTATTATTATTATTATTATTATTATTATTATAACAACTGTGAATGATTTCGTTGAAAGTCAAACTGAAGATGATGTTGTATGCAAATTTATTTCAAATCTTATTATTGTCGTATGAAATACATTTCGATAAATATGATGATGTAAGTGACATGTATAATAGTTTTGTTAAAATTATACATTTAGCAGTTGGTAGTTCTATACCAAATATTTGGTGCAATAATGCATGTGATGAAGCAGTAAAACCAAAAAAAAGATTGCTTATTAAACTTGGCTTAAATTTAAATCAGAAGATTTTTTTCAACGAAATGAAAAGAACTAAAATTGAATGTAACAAAATATTAAAGAACCTTTTCGTCCAAATAGTGTTTTCGAAATAACTAACTCAAAAAACTGTTCCCAAAATGTGGAAAAAAGTGGCCGAAATGAAGATAGGATTTCAACTTCCACAAGGTCCCATACAAATATTAGATAATAATTTTCCCTCTCGGAAAGAAAAAGCTGAAAAAAGTGTTACAGTTTTTTCCAATGCTAGCAATTCCTCAACTTTACCAAATCAAATATTAAATGACAGAAAATGCAAAGAAAATTCAATTGAATATGAAAATCCCCCTACTAACAACGATTTGTTTCTTAATGTAGATATTTCTTTTAACGAGTTGAAGGATGCCATATGTGCTGTTGGTGTTAAAAAAACTCTACAGTTGGATTAGATAGGATTTCCAATAGTTTAATTAATCATCTCCCCGATAAGTGGATTCATGCATTGCATTCTATTAAAGTTAAATGTTGGACAAATGGAAATGTACCTCATGTTTGGAATCGTCTGTAATGATACCTATTTTAAAAGTTGGTAAACCCAGATTACACGCTTTCTTTACCTTCGTATACATGTACATTGAGGGAGAAAATTACTATAAATAGATTAACTTATTTTTGTCACAAGCAGCACATTATACAAGAAAATCAGGCAGAATTTCAGAAAGGCCGATCTACTTCTTATCATTTAGTTACTGTTTGGATAGTGAAGCTGTAAATTAGCACTTGGGGTCCACATTCACCCAAAAACTACAGATGCATATACAATTGCAGGAATTATCCCCTTAAATAAATGGAGAAAATTGTCGTGTGATAAATATATATAATTAGAGCAAGGTCGGTAAATAATAGTACAGCTGAAGAATTGCTAGTAAGATCGGATACATTTTCCTAAACAATCTTAAAAATATAAACTTTTTACACCATTGCAACATTTACTAGAGATATACTGCTTGAAGACAATGATACAGTAGAATACACTACTAGAAAAAAGATAATGTCGCCTATTCCTTTATGAAAGCTTGAAAAAGCTAGTTATGATATTAATTATACTGTGAAACATAAGAGTGATAACTTAAATAGGATAGCCATGGATGCTAAAAGTTATTTATATGAAAAATATTATTATTAACTAAAATATTTACAAATGGTTCTGTTTTAGAAAATCGTGGTGCATGAGCAGCTTTCGTAATACCGGAATTTAAGACAACAGAGTGGTATTTTCTTGGAAAGGGATATTCAATATTTACAGCAGAACCAATAGCCAATTTAATGGCACTAAATAAAAATTTTAATTTACCACTTAACTTCGTTAGTGTCATTTTATTTGTTGACTCTCTGTGTTAGAGGTCCTTAATTCAAATATTAATTAAGAAAGAAAATAAATTATTTTTGAAATAAAATGAGCGGGTCATAGTCTAATTACAAATGGAACTCGGGTAACAATTTGTTGGATTCCTTCTCACTGTGGATTTATTTTCAATGACTGGGCTGATCGAGCTGCTAAAAGAGGAGCTCTTAATATAAATACGTTATTACTACAACTATGTATGTCTTTTAAGGAAATAAAACGATTAGTGGACAGTAACATAAAAAACCGTGGGGTATCCAGATCAGTTGTAACAATGGCCTACAGAATATTTTTGAATTCTGTAAGAACTAAATATTGCAGTAATGTGAATTGTTCATGTAATAACACCGTTTCTCTGAGTCATGTATTATTTGATTGCAACTATACACGTGGATATTTGCCTGTAAGCTTTCAGTCTTTAACTTCTATGGATAACGTTGGCTTTGATTTATGTGTTGATTTGGCCAAATCATTGATTGTTTCTCCTGTTGGACAGTTTCTTTGAGGTGGTTTGATTGTAAACCTATGTATGTGTTTGTGTACGTAGGTGGGGGTGTGTTTGTGTGTGTTTGTTTGTGTGTGTGTTTGCTACCGCTGCATGGTGAGAATCGTTCCTCTTACACGCGCGTAGCTGTCACAATCATCATTGTGTAGTTTTATAAAGATGTGTTTGTTTGTGTGTGTGAGTGCGTGTGTGTGTGTGGGTGTGTTTTCTATGTGTGTGTGTGTTTTCTATGGTTGTGTGCGCAGTTATTTGTGGGTTTTGTGGGGGGGGGGGGGGGGGGGGGGGGGGAGGGAGGTGTCTTATCATTTTGATGGAAAAGACATACAAATAAATTAAATAATGGGCTCGGTTTTCCGGAATTCGTGTTTCGGGGAATTGGATGAATGTCACTTGACATATATTTTGATAGTACATTCACATGTAAGAAAGAAAATGTTTGCCGTTGAAGAATTTTGAAATTTTTAAGTAGGAGTTTAAGTTGGTCAAATTAATACAATGTTAATACTTTTATTATTATTATTATTATTATTATTATTTTTATTATTATTATTATTATTATTATTATTATTATTATTATTATTATTATTATTATTATTATTATTATTATTATTATTTGATTTCTTTACTTTTAGTTTTTATAGCGTAAAACCAAACTGAAAGCTTGCTCTAAGCGCTCGCACGCATACACACACATACGCTCAAAGTGATACATATGTAAACAATATGGTAAAACAATATGAGATAAAACAATTAAACATGGTAAGAAATAATCCATGCAAACATCACTTCTAACAAGGGTAAATATTTGAGCAATACGGTTAAGTATTAGGAGATTAAACACGTTAAACCTCGAAAGATATAATAACAAACATCACATCTAAGTATAAAAAGGCATGGTTTAAGAAAGGTACATATATATACACATAGGCACGCGCGCGCGTACGCACAAAAAAAACACACACAAAGGACGACATCAGCATTAAGTATAAATAACGAATCAAGGATTTCTTTTATAAACCAGAGTAACATTTAACTAAAATTATGTAAACACTATACAGTGCCGACTCTTATAAATAATTAAAGGACGTGTTCAGGTAGTAAAGCATGTTAATGTTCAATCTTTGTAATTAATTAAATAAAAATATTTATTTGTTAAATACTTGTTTGTTGCTGTTGGTCTAAGATTACTTTGTGTACCCCCCTTAAATAAATGAATACATCAATAAAAAATAATAATAATCATCAGTATCATCATCTAAGTCATCATCATCATCTAAATTATCATTAACATAATCATAATCTAAATCATCTTCTCAATCATCGTCATCCTCATATCTAAATCGTCATCGAAATCACCATCTAATTCACCTCAAACGATACCATAACCTTCACCACCATTACCACCACCATGCACTAGCAGCAACGTGAACTGCCTATATCTTACAACAACCATCATCACTGCCCTCTCAACAGGATTACCGCAGTATGTGTGCCAAGGTCAAGTTCACGTTGGCTGACATTGTCATGATCCTAATCATACATTGTTAATGTTGGCATGTTGGGCTTGTTGAGGTGCATCGTCAACCTATAGGCAAAATTATTGTTCAACCTTGTTGCAATCCAATGTATCCACTACTGTTTCAATGTGTTTGTGATGTGTATGGGGGAGGTCATATGCTTTGTGTATGTGTGTGTGAGATGTGTGTTTGACGTGTGTTTGTGTGCGTTCGTGTATAACCGCACAACTGGGGATTTAAAAAATATATATATATATAAACTTGATAACAAATGGTGTTTTTTTAAAATGGGGAAGCAAAAATCTTCCCCCCCCCTCCTCTCCCCCCCCCCCTCTCTCTCTCTCTCTCGCTCGCTCGCTCTTTCTCTCTCTTAAACCATAATTTTCACTCGAAAATAGTATAACACCACCCTAAATATCGAGAAATCGCATATTTCCCATTTGTTTTAAACAATGGGGTAGACAAGTGTATAAATTAAGCACACATACATACATCAGGTGCCCTATGAACAAAATCAAGTCTGGAGGGGACTTTACCCATCAGTCATGTACGTTATTCAAAAATCTACTTAATTTTCTAAAATACGACATTAGATTTGTAACTCCCCAATTGTACCCTGTTTTGATCACATTCCCGATTGATCGGCTTATACACGTGTGGTGTGCGTGTGGTGTGCGTGTGTGTATGTGTGTGTGTGTGTGTGTGTGTGTGTACAGAGCATACGAATTATTGCCAGTTCAATCTGAAGGTTCTATGACAATCTGAATCATATAGATTAATACATTAAGGAGTATGTGTGTATGTGCTTCTGTTTTGTGTGATAGAGGTATGTTGGTGTGTACGCGTGTGTGTATGTGTGTGTTGTGATGTGTTGCTACTCAGTGTATTATGTTAAGTTTTAAGGTTGTGCTGGGCTACATTGTGGTATCTTACGATTCCTTTACTTTACCTTAATGATAAGACACAATAACTGACTAAGGCTGTGGAAAAGAACACCAAAAAAAACAACAACACAATGCCAAGTACTAAGGCACAACCAGTACCATAACTAATAGTACCGACGCATCCTTGAGTAAGATATCCCCCAGTGGGGGTACCGGGGTTTTTAGTATAAATAGTATCCCCACTTTCTGGAAATTTAGTCGACTTCGTAATATCTACAAACTTCTACGTCTTCATCTATAGCTGCTTAGTCGGCGTACTTTGTTTACTTGATAGCATATAGCTCATCAGACTAACAAACATTATAATTATCGATTTTCTTATTCACGTCCCATATACGCTTCGGTGTCTCGGGACAATAATCTACTTAAGAAATAAAGAAAGAATGGAAATTTAGTGCTTTAAATTCCCACTGTCGCTGTCTTTCTCCTTTGTTCTTTCTCATTCCTACTCTGTTCTATCAATCTACTATACTATCTTCTTCCTCGCCAGACCAGTCACCTACCTTTTTTCTTGAAAACTCTTCGGGAACAAAACTCCTCATTTGTATGTGAGGTCTGTTGGATCAGCTTGGGAATATTGGACGCTTTCTGCCAGGTGGTCACTGTTGCTTCCTGTGATGTTATTATTTAGCAATGTAGGCATTTTCTATGTATGTTTTGTTGATTTTTTATAATGATGTTTGTATTCTATTTTGTTTTTTTTGTAAACGGGGATTCGATAAATTAGAGTATAGCTTCAGCGTCCCCTGCGCGCGATGTCTTTATTGTAAAGTGACCGGCTGGTGGAATGCGTTCAATGTTACCACTAGGATTGTTTCGGCAGATCTTTTTGCGGATCAGGGGTGAGTCTTCTTTCAGCGAAATTGTGGTCTTGATTTTTTGGTCCTGATTTGGATCGGGGAGTCCGCTGGACCTAAAGGAGTAACCATGTAGTGTAATGAGTAAGATATACCAACGTTTGCCACAAATGGACCAACGAAAGAACCTATACACGTTTTTTTTTTTTTTTTTTAAATTTACTATTGATTTTATTGATTATGTGTCTATATAAACAATAGATATAAGCTGCTGTGTGAGTGGGTGAGTGTGGGTATAATTCCAGAGAGAGCGAGATTTTTGCTGGTAGAAATTATTATCTGTGATATTTGTTTTATAGTTTTATAGGTTATATTTTATTTTATAGTTTATTTATGCATTTAACAGCACATTTATTTATTGATTGGGAGTATTCTCTGTGTGTATCTGTATGTAAGGTCATTTTTAATTTTTATTCTAATTCTTATTGGTTATTTCTGCGCCAACGCTGCCTTTGTAATCGTATTGCCCAGCTTGAGAGGAATGAAGTTGTGTGGCATTGCTTTGTGCTGTATTGTGTTGTGTTGTATTGTATGGTATTGGATTGTATTGCTGGGATGTACATCTTGTACTGTAGCTTTCTGCGGAGAAACTTGTGATATATCGGGGTAGTTTATCTTTTATGACTTTTTATGACATTCACCTCTAGTTTATTGTATGTATTTAACTGTATGTTTTGTTATCTATTTGTTTTATTTATTATTTTTTTATTGGACTATTTCTCATGTGTATGTAATAATATTTTTAATTATTTCTGGTAATTGTGCTGATGCTGCCGTTGTAATTGCTCAGTTTGAGATGAATAAAGTTGTATTGTATTGTATTGTATTGTATTGTATTGTATTATACAACTATCAAAATTAATTCTACTCCCCACCCCTACCCCCTACCCCCCTGATGGTACATGTAAATTGTTAGGCAAGAGGCCTTTTAAATCATTGCATTCAAACCGCAAATGTTTTAAAGAAAATACCTAAGTGCAAACACATTTAACCTTATTTAACTTGTTTGTGGAGTGTTTCAATGTGTTTTCTGTTCCATGTTTTTCTAGACTTGCTTGCTTTCTGACCCTGTGTGTGTGTTTTTTCAGGGGTGATGTGGTCAGAGCCGTTCCAGAGCGTGGACAGGATCCAGCTGCTCGGATGTCGGCATCCTACCTCAGCGGTCGGTGGGTTCTCATTCATCAAGCTGATGCTGAGCGAGGTGTTTCCCAACCAAACGCAAACTATCGTGTGGTATCTGAAACAGGAAAACAAGTGTACCGGAAGCTCCATGTTTGCTTCTTGCGAAATGGAGTCCGAGAAAAACCAGATGACCTTGAAAGCCGTGCTGACCAATCTAACTGCAGGGGAAGTACGGCAGTTCCAGTGCGAAGCCACCTTCGTTGGGGAATCCACCAAGGAAAGCAAATTCAACTACACGCTCAACTACACAGGTAAGCCGTAGACACGTTCACAGGCCAATCCTTTTTTTTAACGCAGACGGATAGAGCGCTTACTATTTCCCTAGTCCCAAGGTAGCGGCTTCCGTCCTTACCCTGCAATTGGGACCAATTTCTTTTCCCCTTTTCTGTGGGCCAGCTTAACGAGGTGCGGGCCTATCTCTTCTCTCCTCTCTGTTTTGCCTTCCCCGGTCCTAAACAGAGCTAGGTACCCATTCACTGCTGGTTGACCGGGGGGTGTCGTGGGCTTGTTTCATGGTGTGTTCGTTCGACGTTGCTTAGCGAAGCATTTCTACATGTGCCCAAAAATCTGATGTTGATGTTGTTGTTGATGATGATGGTCATGATACAGTACAGATGATGATACAGATGATAATGACTGTAATGGTAATGATACAGATGATGGATGTGGTAGTGAAGAAGAAGAAGAAGAAGAAGAAGAAGAAGAAGAAGAAGAAGAAGAAGAAGAAGAAGAAGAAGAAGATGATGATGATGATGATGATGATGATGATGATGATGATGATGATGATGATGATGATGATGATGATGATGGTGATGATGATGATGATGATGATGATGATGATGATGATGATGATGATGATGATGATGTAGATGATGATGATGATGACGAAGACGACGACGTATTGTAGGAAATCGAGGAAACGTAATTGTATTTTATTTTTCAGAAATCACCATCACGACACAAGCGCCGACGACATCGACAACAGGTATTTCACAACTTGTGTTTCGTTCTTTCCATGTTCTTGTTGTTTAGTCTTCTATTTGTCGTGTTGTTGTTGTTGTTGTTGTTGTTTTTGTTGTTGTTGTTGTTGTTGTTGTTCTTCTTCTTCTTCTTCTTCTTCGTCGTCGTCGTTGTCGTCTTCTTCTTCTTCTTCTTCTTCTTCTTCTTCTTCTTCTTCTTCTTCTTCTTCTTCTTTTTTTTTTTTTCTTCTCCTTCTCCTTCTTCTTCTTCTCCTCATCTTCCTCCTTATCGGAAGCTATCGTGCTGGGTTAAAGGTGAAAATAGGAAAGATCTATCTCCGGTCCCCCTTTCCTAGGGGAGACAACCACAACCGAAGGTAGTTTTGTCTCCCTTGGCCATTGTGGCCAGCTCTCTCTCTCTCTCTCTCTCTCTCTCTCTCTCTCTCTCCATTATAACTCTACGTGTGCAATGCTAATCATGTGCGATGCAAGCAGTTCATTACTTTATCATATTGTTATCATTGGCCTGACATCATTGTGTACCTTGCACACAGAATGGCGGTTGATTGTCTGGAACCGTAGTGTAGGCCTACGTATTGTGTGTCAGATCAATAGTCTGGCATCACGGCTCCTGACAAAGAGGAGGAGAATGGGGAGAATGGGGGTGGAGGGAGGGTGTTAGTTTTATTTACACCTCTCTCTGTGACTCATCGCTCCCCATTTTCTGGAGACAGTCGTCATTGGAAACACTAGCCTAGATAGACCCCGACTCTCGCCCCAAACACGGCAGCCGGCTGTCTCCGTATCTGTTGCACATTGGCTTCGTTAGCAGCCTGCTGCGGTAACTTTCCTCTCCCGGAGACATTCTGCTTCGAAGGAACGGTCAGCGAAGCAGGGATAGCTTTAATTCTAACAAGATGGCGAGCTATTCAAAATGTAGTTCCAGACACTCATTCTCATCATCGTCATCATCATCATCATATTCGTCGTTTTTGTCGTCACCGTCATTATCATCATCATCATTATCATCATCATCATCATCATCATCGGCGTCGTCGTCATCATCAGTCTCGCAGACATGATGGGTGCTGACGCAGAGAGTTTTCATCATTCCGGCGTGTCGGCAGCTGGAGTCAGGAAACAATTACTAACTTAGGTGTATGAAAATAAAATAAATAAAAATAGCATTTTCAAAGTGCCACTTTTTTTGGATCTGTTCTGTTCAGTTTTATCCTACAAAAGCAAACTGAAAACGCGGAACTATTGACCACCGTGTGCAAGTCAAAATGTATAAAACTACTTTTGAGATGCAGCCTTAGACGTGCTTAGAAAATGAGGAACCTCAGCGACCTTGACCTTTGAAAAAATGCAAATATAAATGACGTAAGAGGGTAGTAGTTAAAACTTCTGCAGAGTAACGCTACTCAAAGGTCGCTGGTTCGAATCCCGGATTGGTCAACGTGTGATCACATTATTTTCCCCTTTACCAACAACTGGCCCGCTGGTGTCAGTATAAATCGGTCCAGTAGTCACCTATATGCGAAAGTGTCGTGTGACTATAATCTACAAACAACAGGCTACTCAAAATCGGTCGTCATTATTTAAAAAAAAAATGAAGTGACTGATTTCCATGGGAAGATGCTAGGGCGAAGTTATAAGGAAAAGATATACGAAACAGATATCCACAAATTGCCTGTCTGGCAACTGAAAAGGCAAGGAACCAGACTTTTTGAAAGAGAATTCATTGCTCTAGCTATTTGATAACATCTTGGGTTGCGGTCTGAGTAGTTTGTTTGTTTGTTTGTCTGCCTGGTTTGTCCTCCCCAACAGTCACCTTTCGATATAACCTTTTTTCCAGTTAGTGTAAAACGCTCAGGTTTAGTCAGTGATGGGCACGCAACTGTTCGCGGGACAGAGTTCTGGTTTTATATCCGTTCCCAATGCAGTCTTGTAATCAAAGA
>CM072520.1:67841707-67874207 GCA_036898135.1 Oncomelania hupensis | reverse complement strand
AATTGGCTTGACCGGTCATGAGTGGAGCCGGTGCAAATACCAACAGTCAAACAATGCTACTAGATTTACTGGGGCAAAGTGGAGGTTATGGGCAGCCACTAGTAAAAAGATACATTCGGCGCATTGGATGGGTTTGGCAACAGGGCAAATCTTTATACATTTGGGAAGCATGGTGGAAGGCAATAATAAGGGTACAGGACAAATGGGATGTAGGTCTGGGCTGTACTTGGGATTCTAATCTATATGGAGGGGTTGGCATGGCATGGAATATCATACATGGGGTAACGGAGTATACAAGCATAAATCCAAACATGGCATGAGATATATACAAGGTAGAAAGTATGTGCAGGGGAGAAAATACAAGTCATAGCAATACATCAAGGCAAAATTATAAACATGAACATACATACTGACAGGACGCATGAACATGATGGCGGACGATAGGTGATGGGGTTGCTATATGACAAGGAGTAAATTCCCTCTCTTACCTTGGTTTAAGACGGGTGGAAGCACAAGGATACTGACGAAACTCAGGGGTCGCTCGGTGATGGCGGCGTGGATTCGCAGGTTGTGGCTTCGAGGTTGGGAAGTTAGCATCTGACACTAAGTCTTGGTCAGTAGCAGACTTTAAGCAGGGCGCCCTCGGGGGCGGGGCTTAAGAGACTGCGCGAGCTTGCTAGGTAGTGACGGCTGGTCAAGGGGAATGACGGCAGGTCTGAGGCTATCGTCGCTGGCTGTGCGGGGTTGGTCGAATGGTCGCGGCCAGGCCTCAGGGATGCAATTGTCCGCCTCGTCACAGTGTGTGTGTGTGTGTGTGTGTGTGATTTATATGATTTCCAAGGTAATGTTAAAGGTTCTTTACTATGTTAATTTGTTAAGGGACAGATTGGAAGATTAGACTTGTTAATTTGTCTAAAATCTTTATCCCTAATAAAAAAAAAAGTTTCCCTTTTTTGTTTTCAAAACTCTCTCTCTCTCTCTCTCTCCCCCTCTCTCTCTCTCCATAATTATCGGTACAGCTTGTCAACCTTTGTCCCTCTTGGTATAGTGACAGGCTTGCCTGTGTGGGTCACGGTACAGTCAAATGCTTGCCTGTGTGGGTCACGGTATAGTCGAATGCTTGCCTGTGTGGGTTACGGTATAGTCAAATGCTTGCCTGTGTGGGTCACGGTATAGTCAAATGCTTGCCTGTGTGGGTCACGATATAGTCAAATGCTTGCCTGTGTGGGTCACGGTACAGTCAAATGCTTGCCTGTGTGGGTCACGGTACAGTCAAATGCTCGCCTGTGTGGGTCACGGTACAGTCAAATGCTTGCCTGTGTGGGTCACGGTACAGTCAAATGCTTGCCTGTGTGGGTCACGGTACAGTCAAATGCTCGCCTGTGTGGGTCACGGTACAGTCAAATGCTTGCCTGTGTGGGTTACGATATAGTCAAATGCTTGCCTGTGTGGGTCTCGGTACAGTCAAATGTTTGCCTGTGTGGGTTACGATATGTCACTTTGCACTGCATGCTATGTTCGGGATGAGGATGAGAGCGGGGGGGGGGGGGGGTTGGGGGTAACAGGACAAATTCCAGACATAAAAAGATTGTCAACACTTTGGATTGAACATGGAGGTAAACAACACCAAGAAGGAGGAGAGAACCCAACAATACGGACAATGAAATAAATATATATATATATCTCTCTCACACACACACACACACACGCACGCACACCCACACACGCACGCACACCCACACACGCACACACACACAAAGAAGAGGAGACGATGACTATTTCAAATTGTTAGCGTCGTGAGTTTGCTTTCTTTGTAGAAATATGTGCGGCTCTCTGTAATCATTTGCTGGTAACTTGTAACTTGAACTGTTATTTGTTTGAGTGATGACCTCTCAGCGCCTGTCCTTCCTTGATTCCTTGATGAAGTAATACACATTTGCTGAGTTTAATTGAGTTGTAGTTCTCTTTCATTGAGTATTAACTGAAGACGATGAGAGCGACACGAGCAAAGCGACAACAACTTGCAGGGAAAGAAAATCAAGACACACAATGGCCCAATTGCGAGGAATGGACTTTTCAAAAAGAAAAGAGAAGTCGGGCAATGATTGTTGGAAGGGATAACAAAGGAGAGCCCGTCGTCTCTGTCGATACAAACAGCTGATTGCTTCATCGGCCTTTTCCAAATATAGCCTGCACTTCGTGTCGCTCCCAATCAGACCCCTGATTAGATGTTACCCGATACGGCTCAAAGTACTGACACTCTCGGCCAGTAAGACAGTTTCTCCACCTTACAGCATAGATAGCGAATTCTCAGAGAGAGAGAGAGAGGGGGGGGGAGAGAGAGAGGGAGAGAGAGAGAGAAGGAGAGCGAGAGCGAAGGAGGGATGGAGAGATTGAAAGAGAGAGAGTTCAATTTCTCGAAATAATGAATTTGTTGAAGAGAAGAGGAAATCCTAACATTGTTGCCTAGTCTGGATTTAGACTGGTAATTTGTTTCCTTCAACAACAATAAAAGCGAAGAAGAACACCACAGTTTTGTTTACCCTAACCAGAAATATGAAACATTATCTGTTTTGTTTTGTTGTCAGTATTTTGCCTGACACCAGCACTTCAACATTTTGATCTGTCAGTCCAAACATGTTTTACGTGCTTTAACTGTTTTGCATTACACTTTATTATTAGGACTGCAGTTACAAAAAGGTAAATTGAATAATTAATTTTTTAATTAATACCAAAACTAGAAGTATAAAAAGAAAGAAAGAAAGAGAGAAAGACACGTATCATTCTCGCATCTTTTTTTTAATAAAGGCACTTTCACTCTGCTTGTTCTTGTTGTGCTTGTTCTTCTGTTCTTTTTGTGTGTTTTTGCTGGCAGAAGCTCCTTTTGTCTGTGAGCACTTTGCCGCTCTTTGTTTTCTACAGCCTGATATTCTTTTTCTTCCTCCTCTCCCCTCTTCTTCTTCTTCTTCTTCTTCTTCTTATTCTCATCCTGGTTCGCTGGATCCTATAAACATTGATTATCTATCTCTGTTACACTCGATGTTGGTTTTGTTTTTATCAGTAGTTGATTCAGCCCCATTGCTTGAATTGAATCCTCCTGATAAGTGTAACTCGGATTCGTTTATCCGCGCAACCCGTTCACTCAGCAACAAGGCAGGAGTCGTCGTATGAAGTTTTCCAACTTTATTCAGCGTACATCAACAACTGCATACAATCGCTCAATCGCTTTTCACTTTCTCACTCTCTACAATTCTCAACTTTCAACTCTCTCTTTTGAAACAGTGCGGCACTTATATAGTCTCTCTATACTCCAGAGAAAGAAAGAACATTCGGGCAAGACGCAATTATAACCAATCAGAATAAACTTCGTCATCACTATCTTACGTCATACAACCATATTTAGGCTAAAAGAATCTCTGAGCTGTTACTACATCCATCGCGAAACTTCGATCGATAATAAACAACCAACTCTAGAAAATTCTCAAATAATATTGATCAACTAAAATTATCCACATTATACCACGCTTCTTCTAACAACAATGCAAAATCAAATCTTCTTCCCCTCCTTCCTACTTCTCATTCTTCTTCTCCTTTTTCTTCTCCTTCTCATTCTTCTTCTCATTCTTCCCCTTCTTCTTTTCCTTCCCCTTCTTCTTCTTCTTCTTCTCCTCCTTCTTCTTCTTCTCCGTCTTCTTCTCCTTCTTCGTCTTCTTCTTCTTCTTCTTCTTCTTCCTCTTTCTCCTTTTATTTTTTTTTGGACGTCACTTCAGCCTTCCTAGAACCTCCCTGACATGCCTATGAACATTTTTTCAGGTTGTTTCAAATCAATGGGTACCGCCTGCTGTTGTTCCACTCCTGTCTGATATATGGCATTGACAGGGAGCTATGGATCGGAGGACATGATGAGGGGTCAAGGTTGCGGATGTTGGGAATAGGGGAGGAGTAGAGAGGGGCAACCCAGGGAGATATATGACTTTGCTACATGGGTGCCCATTATTTCAGGCAGGTTGCCTAACCATTCATTTTGGGATTGCGTGCTAGCGATGAGACAGACGAGTTGAAATAAGGTGTTGGGGGGGGGCAGGGGGGTGGAGGGAGGGAGAACGGGGAGGCAGGGGTGGGGAAGGTTTGAAAGAAGGAGTCCAAATGGACATTACTCTGCCGGAAAAATAGTCTCCTAGAATTCTTGTCCCTGTATTACATCTCTCTCTCTCTCTCTCTCTCTCTCTCTCTCTCTCTCTCTCTCTCTCTCTCTCTCTCTCTCTCTCTCTCTCTCTCTCTCTCTCTCTCTCTTGTAAAATAGGTCATAGTTAGCGCCAAACTGCTGGTTAATTTTTTTAAAGCACGCTTTGACAAATGGTGGTGCACGTTATACTGATGCCGTAGGAGGGGATGAAGTTGGGGACGAGAGGAAGGGATGTACCCCTGCCTGTGCAACAAGGCTGCAAATCGCGGTGTTCATTTTGTGACAGGCGCACAGTGTAGAGTTCTTTCCCCTGTAAGTAAAGTGGCCAATTGCTAGCCCAATATGGCTGACATTCAGCTCCTGTTTCCCAACAGCCGCGTGGCCCCGTTTGGCTTACTATGTCACTCCAAGCTGCAATCACGGCACCGAACTACGTTGTTCTGGCACTCAGCGCAGTCTGATGAGGACCGCGACATGGCAACTGCGAGGGCAAACAATGACGGTTGAGGGTATAACCCGAGGTCCCGTCTACGCAAACACCATTACATCGCACGGCTTCATACAAAATCCGTACGCCCGTGTCTTGGATGGATGAGAGTACAAAAACAAACACCCAGTAAGCACTTACTTCTATTTTCCCTCGTCGGCCTGTGTGGCGATGCACTACAGCTTCCATGCTTTCGCGGAGAAAGCGATCAAATTTTCGCCAGCTTGGAGGGCAAATTTTTTTTTTTTTGGGGGGGTGGGGGGTGGGTGGGTAAATTAAACCAAAAATCCAGCTGAAGGGGAACAGTGATATATTACTGATATATGATAATTAGGCCCTATATCAGTGATATATAGGGGCGCTTCGGGCGGCTTGAGTAAGAACCTGTATTGACCTTGAACAGCTCTTGAGCAGGAACATTGTAACATAACAACGACTAAATAAACAAATCAATAAATAAATACATAGATAAATAAAAGTATCATACTTTGTTGTCTGCAAAATGAGGACAATAGTCATCCTCGTGCATTCGTATGTTGTGTATAATTTTTTGCGTACACACTTAAGCTGCGGGTCTTGCGGTTGTAGGTCTATGGTGTAACTCAATGACGACACTGTTGCCGCCTGCTGACGTGGTAATTCATCGCTACTGCCTCCCCCGGCACACATCTGTTAAGCCAGATTTGGCATATCAACTTTGCAATTGCCCATCGTTCATCATACCGTGAGGCCAGATTTTTGGCATATCAACTTTGAAATTGCCCCTCGTTCATCATAGCGTACAAACAGCTGTTTTAGACGTAACTCTCTCTCTCTCTCTCTCTCTCTCTCTCTCTCTCTCTCTCTCTCTCTCTCTCTCTCTCTCTCTCTCTCTCTCTTTCTCTCTCTCTTTCTCTCTTTTTTCTCTCCACTCTCTCTCTCTCTGTTTATTTCTATCTGTTTCTCTCTGTTGTTGTTTTTTTTCTCTCTCAAATAATTTTGATCTGTCTTTCTCTGTCTCTGTCTCTCTGTCTCCCTCCCTTCCAGTGTATTTAAAATTATGTTCTCTATCTGTCTGTCTCTCTCCCTGTCTCTATCTCAGAATATTTTTAATCACTCCCTCTCTTTCTTACCAATAATTGTGATCTCTGTGTGTCTCCGTCTCTGTCTTCCACTGTCTGTCTTTCTATCCCTCTCTCTTCTTCGCAGTGTATTTATAATTATGCTCTCTGTCTCTAGCTCTTTTTTTCTCTCTCTGTCTCTCTCTCTGTCTCTGTCTCTCTCTCTCTCTCTCTCTCTCGAATATCTCGCAATGTATGTATTCTCGTGCACTTTATCTAATATAGATCTATACATGGAAAACGTGTTTATTACATGTGCCTAGCTGTACATGCGTTCCAGCGGGAATACGCGTTTGTCAGCGTGCGCGTGAGAGAATGTATGTTCCTATGTGCGTGCCTAAGTGTAGGCGCGCGCGCGTGTGTGTGTATTTGTGTGTGTGAGAGAGAGAGGGTTGACTGATTGGACTGCTAACTTTTAAAACCACTACCCTGAATCTTAACTGTAATTGGCATAGTACAGCTTGATCTTGCAATCTCTCCCAGCGAGAGAGATTGATCTTGCAATCTCTCCCAACAAGTGAGACTGATTTTGCAGTCTCTCCCAACAAGAGAGACTGATCTTGCAATCTCTCCCAACAAGAGAGACCGATCTTGCAATCTCTCCCAACAAGAGAGACCGATCTTGCAATCTCTCCCAACAAGAGAGACCGATCTTGCAATCTCTCCCAACAAGAGAGACCGATCTTGCAATCTCTCCCAACAAGAGAGACCGATCTTGCAATCTCTCCCAACAAGAGAGACTGATCTTGCAATCTCCCCCAACAAGAGAGACTCATCTTGCAATCTCTCCTAACAAGAGAGACTCATCTTGCAATCTCTACCAACCAGAGAGACTGATCTTGTCACCTGTCCCAACGAGAGAAACTGTGTTGGTGTTGTATGTTTGATGTATAATGATAACGCCTGTTTGTGTGTGTGTGTTTGAGTGCATACATGAAATGAGGCATAAGCGAGTGTGCGGGCGTTGTTTGCGGGCAGTGAGTAAAAGATACAGCGACGAGGCATCAGTGTGTGGAGTAGTTGTGGTGGCCACGGCAGTCAGCACAATCACATAGTGACATGAACATTGCTGGCCAATTGTAGCTTACTGTAATTATTATGCACTTCAGTGTGGACCTTGCTGACCCATCACCTGTTGCCATGATTTCATGTATAGGATATTGCTGTACAAGATTGCATCATCCTCATCGTCGTCGTCATCATCATCATCGTCGTCGAAGTCGTGGCCTTCATCATCGACTGTAGCATTATGATGATGATGATGATGATGATGATGATGATGATGATGATGATGATGATGATGATGATGATGATGATGATGATGATGATGATGATGTGGTTACAGTCGCGTTGTGGCCTCGTTATCTAAGGCTAGAAACCAATGGCGCCTGACAGGTGTGGGATCGATTTCGCCTCTGGGCGTTATGCTTCTCCGAATAGTATTTACTTTCGACTAGATGAACATCTCAGGGGTTTTGTTGGGGGTACTTCGGTTTGCTTCTGCAGCAAAATTTCAAAAACACAACTAATATTAGGTAGGTTGGGTTTGGGCGCGTCACAGTCTGCGACTACGTCTTTCCAATGGGACGCGGCCCAGAATTTCCCGATAAAAAGGGACAATAAAGTGTCAAAAATCACAATCAAAATCAATTAATCATCACCAATATCATTGTCATCATCGTCATCATCATCGACTTTATCATTATCATCATCATTATCATCATCATCATCACCATCATTGTCATCATCACATTACATTACATTACATTACATTACATTACATTACATTACATTACATTGCTTTAGGTCCAGCGGAATCCTCCGAGCCAAATCAGGACCAGACAACCCCATATCCGCATAAAAAGATCTGCCGAAACAACCCTAGTGGTAAAACTGAAGGCACTCCACCAGCCAGCCACTTTACAATAAAGACATCCCACGCAGGGGACCCTGAGGCTAAACTCTAATTTATCGAACATTATCATCATCGCCGTAACGCTCATCATCATCATCATCATCATCATCATCATCATCATCATCATCATCATCATCATCATCATTATCATCATCATCATCATCATCATCATCATCATCATCATCATCATCGTCATCATCATCGTCATCATCATCGCTCACTGGGCCAGAAACAGCTGCTGAGTTCCATTCCACCGTGGCCGGTGTTGTTCCAACGTACCTGCCTGACGTTGACGGCGCGGCCAGTGTCAACAAACACCCACCGTCATCAAACACTGTACACAGTTGCTTGCTGTATTGACCCTCCGCGAGCTGTTGTAGGGTGGGAGGGTGAGAGTTCCACCATTCAGCAGCATCGGAGTGTGGGAGGAAGCACGGTGGGGAGGAAGAGAGGTTATGTACTGATCAAGCTTTGTGAGAGGTGTGAGTGTTAAAGACGGAGGGTGCGCGCGCGCAGAAGTATGTACTAACGGATCAAACGATGCAGGCTTCCTGTAGTCACCGATCTGGCTTTGAACGTTACAAACCTCCTGGAGCGGGTGTTTGGTTTGCATCGCCACCATAGTGTAGGTGGGGGGGGGGGGGAATGTGGAAAGAGGAAGTGTTGGGAGGAGGTGAGAGTGGGGCCAAGGGGTGCAGTACATACTGTATACAAACCTCTTTGGTACCTGCGATACTGAGCGCATTCTGTTGTCGTACTCGGGGCATGCGGCATGAAAAGTTTTCGATTTCTTTATCAGTCTCAAAACATTCATTGATATTTCTACTCTTGGGTGGCGATCAATGGCCCTCATAATACAACAACCCGACACTCGGCAGCGCTCATGGCACACTCCAGAATAAAATAGTGTTGGGTAAAGTCCTTTGTGAATGCTCCCAAGGGGGTTGGAAGTATCGGGCTGTGCAGGCGAACTCCGACTTGCAGCTGATTCGCCGCACTGGCGACCTTCTCTTACCCGTCTTTCCTCTCGTTCACTTCTGACGCAGAGCGTTGGCCTGGCACACTGATGCCCCACAGTGGTACAGCGTTGGCCTGGCACACTGATGGCCCACAGTGGTAGAGCGTTGGCCTGGCACACTGATGGCCCACAGTGGTAGAGCGTTGGCCTGGCACACTGATGGCCTACAGTGGTAGAGCGTTGACCTGGCACACTGATGGCCTACAGTGGTAGAGCGTTGGCCTGGCACACTGATGGCCTACAGTGGTACAGCGTTGGCCTGGCACACTGATGGCCCACAGTGGTACAGCGTTGGCCTGGCACACTGATGGCCCACAGTGGTACAGCGTTGACCTGGCACAGTGATGGCCCACAGTGGTACAGCGTTGGCCTGGCACACTGATGGCCCACAGTGGTACAGCGTTGGCCTGGCACACTGATGGCCCACAGTGGTACAGCGTTGACCTGGCACAGTGATGGCCCACAGTGGTACAGCGTTGGCCTGGCACACTGATGTCCTACAGTGGTACAGCGTTGACCTGGCACAGTGATGGCCCACAGTGGTACAGCGTTGACCTGGCACACTGATGGCCTACAGTGGTAGAGCGTTGACCTGGCACACTGATGGCCCACAGTGGTACAGCGTTGACCTGGCACACTGATGGCCTACAGTGGTACAGCGTTGACCTGGCACACTGATGGCCCACATTGGTAGAGCGTTGACCTGGCACACTGATGGCCTACAGTGGTACAGCGTTGACCTGGCACACTGATGGCCCACAGTGGTACAGCGTTGACCTGGCACACTGATGGCCCACAGTGGTACAGCGTTGACCTGGCACACTGATGGCCCACAGTGGTACAGCGTTGACCTGGCACACTGATGGCCTACAGTGGTACAGCGTTGACCTGGCACACTGATGGCCTACAGTGGTACAGCGTTGACCTGGCACACTGATGGCCCACAGTGGTACAGCGTTGACCTGGCACACTGATGGCCCACAGTGGTACAGCGTTGACCTGGCACACTGATGGCCCACAGTGGTACAGCGTTGACCTGGCACACTGATGGCCTACAGTGGTACAGCGTTGACCTGGCACACTGATGGCCTACAGTGGTACAGCGTTGACCTGGCACAGTGATGGCCCACAGTGGTACAGCGTTGACCTGGCACACTGATGGCCTACAGTGGTACAGCGTTGGCCTGGCACACTGATTGCCCACAGTGGTACAGCGTTGGCCTGGCACACTGATGGCCCACAGTGGTACAGCGTTGGCCTGGCACACTGATGGCCCAGGTTCCAACCCCGCGGTGGGCCAGATAAAAGTCGCCATTTTAGCTGTTTATCTCAGCAGCATGATTGCTGTAGTGGTTCAGTGCTGATTTAGGTCTCTCATCCTCTTCCTCTCGATGGTTATCGCCGTCTGTCCTGTCGCCAATGTTGAGTGTAGACCCAATGGTGAGTGTTAACCCAATGGTGAGTGTAGACCCAATAGTGAGTGTAGACCCAATGGTGAGTGTAGACCCAATGGTGAGTGTAGACGTTAAATCTCAATGTTGATTCCTTCCTTATTATCTTGCCCTCCTGTTATTGATATGTGATCACACTGCTGTCAGTTTCATGTAATCCTGCGCTGTCCCCCATCACGTGCAGAAAAAATTCCCTTTATTTTTTTTTAAAGTGTGAAAGGAGAAAAACTTGTGTTTAAATGTCACTCAACAGATCCCAACCTTTAATAAGGTTTAGGACACAGCAAAGATGAACAGTTGGTCCATCGGCACACCCTCCATGAAAAACCTTAACTTGCATAGTGCAACTCTCTTACCAGTGTGCACTATGGTTGTGAACATAAAATGTCTTTCACAGACAAACACACACACACACACACACACACATACATATATACATACATATATATATAAATATAAATATTTGGTTTTGTGTGAAAGCTGCTAGCAGGGTAGGAGTTCAGTGGACGAGTTGAACATTCCGTCTTTCAGCACTTTCAATACCCATGAAGGTTATACAAGTTTGAGTGGAAGAGAATGTGCATGCAGGAAAGGGAGAGGGGTGGGGTGAGGGAGAGAGAGAGGGCGGCAGACAGACAGACAGACAGAGAGTGGTTGGGGTTCATGGTTTAGTACCAGCAGCCCCTCTCACTCCATCTGTCATCATCATCAACAGCCCGACCACAGATCGAGCGACGTCAACAGCCACAAACATTAGTCCTCGGTGCCATATGATATGCTCATTCCCTAACGACCCCAGCCACACCGGCCTTACCTCCCTCCCCTCCCCCTCTCATCCCCACCCCACTCCTGCCCCTCTGCGCCCAAACCAAGGACTTATCTTTGCTGTAGTGGAGTTCAATGACTACCAAACACAGATACCGTACCATGCACTGTTACGTAAACGTACCAATCCCTGGTTTATTGCGACTATGGCTGCCTCATACAGCGCGGTTGAGACTAGAGGATCAAGCCCTTGTCCAGGCTCAGATATTCTGCTGCTTGTACGTTGCTAGTCATTATGAGAGAGAGAGTTTATTATACATTTTTGAAATTATTTGAAATCTTTTTGAAAGTGGAAGACAAATTGTCTATATAGAACACCAATGATAAAGGTGTCTCACTATTTATTTTTTAAAAATTTATTATTGAGGATTTTTATAGCGCACTTATCTCACCGTACTTGACCAGACTCTAGGCGCTGGCCGATACAGGATCTAACTCAAACCGCCAGAGACGCCCACCCGCAGCCTTTGGGCGCATGGTCTGACGGCCGGACAACTGAGCACTATCCTGCCCAGCCAGGTATGGGAGAGAAGGGCCAAGTGCATGCTGGGTGTGTTCTTGTTACCGGCACTCACCCGTCTAGGACATGAGCGTCAGGATCTTTAAAGTACGTGGTCATGGAATGTATGCGACACACAGACTAGACCTCGGTTTATACTCTCATCCGAAGGAGTTGAAAACTGGAGTAAAGTGTCTTTCCCAGGGACACAACACAATGGCCCGGACAGGGCTCGAACCTAACAGAAACGGGACTGGATTTTATTGGTAGCATCATTATTACAACGAATTAGTCCTATCTCTCTCTGCCTTAACAACTGGGATGCTTGCAGTTTGCGACTGGTTTCCTCCTAAGGTGAACTTCTCATTGGGAAGGAGGGAGGGAGAGAGAGAGAGAGAGAGAGAGAGAGAGAGAGAGAGAGAGAGAGAGAGAGAGAGAGAGAGAGAGAGAGAATGAACTTGACAAATTGATTCTTTATTGTGTTTAGCTGCACAGTCCTCAAACGGGGTTTTAAGCAATTTACCAAGCATTGTAAGAACGTCGACATTAATAACAATTAGCTCATGTTAATTTTAATATAAATATGAATGTACAATCTTTGCCTGCAACCTACGACTATTTTTAATATGAGGGAACAAAACAAACACTTAAAGTAGTGTTCCACAAAACACACATAGGCTACATACATTTGTTCTACAAAACACACAGTACATTACATGATTATTGCTTTAGGTCCAGCGGACTCTTCCTTTTCTACATAAATATTCAGTGTGCGAGAGCGCCAACCATTTTATTTTTTTATTTTTTTTATTTTTTTTAAATGACTATAAGTATTATTACATTATAGTCATCATTAGTACGTCCCCTGCCAAACGCACCCCCCCCCCAATCCCCTTCTTTACCTTCCCTTTCCCCCCCCCTCTCTCTCTCTCTCTCTCTCTCCCTCTTCCCACCCGGGTGGCTGCGTACAGCAAAGTACTTTTCTGTGGCCAGTGTGTGAGTCACTAGCGACGCTCCGCTCAAAGCAAAGTCCACGTTCATTGTTATCCATTAATACCAACATTTGTGTGCATACGGTCGTATAGTTCAGAGATGCGTTCTTTCATTCGATGATAATGTGTTCGTCATGCTAGCTAAGGATCATTTGGCTAATGATACTTTTTGTTTCGTCATATGGTTTTTTTGGGGGGTTAATGCAGGTGTGCATGATGCACTTTAGACGGCAGGTGGGAATGAACGTGGTTACCTGAGGTTGTTGGTCGCCATGGCTGTCTGCAACAGGAAGCGAAGCAAGAGGACAGACAGACAAGCTAACGAACAGATGGACTGTTTGACAGTCTGACAGATAGACGAGCGGATAGACAAAATGGTCGTTCAAGTAGACAGAGCAAAACTAGAGAGACAGATACCTAATAAAGACACGCACATTGACAGACAGAGGGAGAGAGAGAGAGAGAGAGAGAGAGAGAGAGAGAGAGAGAGAGAGAGAGAGAGAGAGAGAGAGAGAGAGAGAGAAACTGACTGACTGATTGACTGACAAACAACTGGCAAATAAGCTGACCAACAGGCGTAAAAAATAGACCAACTGACAGGTCGGCAGACAGACACACAAAGTGACAGACGGACGGACAGTTGAAGCTCTGTGAAGAAGGCGGTACAGCCATGGTATGTCGGAGTAGTAGTAGTAGTAGGAGAGAGAGAGGGGGGGGGAAGGGAGGGGTATGTTAGTGCTGCTGGTGAAACTACTGTGATGCCAATCTTTATGGATTTCTCTATTTTCTATCTCGCCTTAACCCTGGCTTTGAAAACAAACAGCATCAACTATACCCATACCTGCGCCTCCAGCACAACGACATCCACCGATAAATCCTGCTCTTCCTCCTTCTCATCCTCCTCATCATCATCATCGTCGTCGTCGTTGTCATCATGATCATCCGTCTGCCATATTGCCAATAGTGGATGTGGACGTTAAACTTCACAGTTCAATGGTTCCATTCATTGGCGTCATGTTCATCATCATCATCATCATCATCATCATCATCATCATCATCATCATCATCGTCATCATCATCACCATCACCATCATCATTATCATCAGCATCACTATCATCATCATTATCATCATCATCATTATCATCATCATCGTCATCATCGATAGCAATATCAGCAGAAGCCTCCCTGCCTCCGTCCACTCCCATGTGACTATTGTGTGGGGTCTTTTAGTAGAAATAGTTCCTCCACTTTCTGGAAGTTTAGTGTTTTACATTCCTCTTTTCTATCATTCTTTGTATGTCTGCCTTAGCGTTTTTTTTCCGTTGTCTACGGCATTCACTCTTTCAATATGTCATTCACCTGCATTTTTTTTTTCCCATCAATCCCTCTTCACTGTTTTTGTCAGCATTTTTATGATATTGTGGTTGGCTCGCCTGTCTGTGGAGGCTAGGTACAGGTAGTGAAATTGTACACACCTAGATGACCTTGGGGTTTCTCAGGTGTTATTTGCCGATTCGGCTTTTTATGTACGTGTTTTGAGACTTATGAATATTTGTACTTCTTTTTAAACGCATTTTTGTAATTTGGGGGTGACAAATTAAGCGGAATGGCTAATAGCCTTAGCATTGCATAGCTTTATTTTACCTTGGGATGTGGTAGGGTGGTCGTAACTCGTGAATTTGTATTTGTATGGGTGTTTTAGGTGAATCACATACGTTTTTCTGATCTTGCAAGAGTTAGACCCGTTTGGTGTGATCGTGGTCGACCTTTGACCGCTAAAGATTCACTGGACCCCATAAACAAGAAAAGAAAAGTCAAATACAATGAAATATCAGCAGCGGCATCGTCCTACTCCTTATGATTA
Source organism: Oncomelania hupensis (assembly GCA_036898135.1). NCBI lineage: Eukaryota > Metazoa > Mollusca > Gastropoda > Littorinimorpha > Pomatiopsidae > Oncomelania > Oncomelania hupensis. Next base: position 67,859,869 of record CM072520.1, on the reverse strand, counting down.
TTATCACTTTCATCATCATCATTGTCATCATCACCACCACCATAACCAACATCATCCTCATCACTCCCATCGTCATAAACATCATCGCCATTAACATCATCACCACCAGCAGCATCATCATCACCTCTACCACCATCACTATAAACCCCATGTAGCTACATCAACAATAGCAGGACTAACCACCAGCGGCCTGTGTGACTATTCCATCACTGCCCCTGTGTCAACACAAGCTAGCCAAAAACCAATACTGCGCTACCATACACACCGTGATCAAAGACGAGCAGATGGGTAGTGATGATAGAACGCGAGGTGGGGGACAAGAGAGAGAAAGAGAGAGAGAGAGCGGGGGGAGGGGGGAAGGGGAGAGATCCATAACAACGCTCTCGGAATGAACATGGACTTATTATCTTTTTAGTGTGATGCTGTAGACCGTGTTGGTGGCTCAACAGCGTAGTGCTCTGGGAACCCACTATCTTTGTTTCATGTTAAACGGCGTCGGGACGGGTTGGTACTTGGATGGGTGGGCCATTCATGGAAAGCAGCTACCAAACGAAAAAAAAAATAATAAAAAGAAAAAAAAAGAACGAAACAAGCGCACGACACCCCAATCTACCCAGCTGGGAATGGGTGCCTGGCTCAGTTTAGAACCGGAGAAGGGAAAGCAGCGAAGGAGAGGAGGTAGACACCGCCCTCATTAAGCTGGCCTAGAAGAAAGAGAGGTCCCAAACGCCTCTCTCCCCAGCCACCGTAAAGGTTTCGGGAACACCACCTGTAGAGCCTACTCCTACCCCAGACACCAAGGACGCATCCTAGCAGCCGCGAGGTTCCTTCATCAGAAGGGGGCAAAGAAGGTCCGACTACGCTAATTCTTTGATATGGGGTCAAGGTTACTAACCTATAGGTTACGGGCTGTTCCATTCAGCATAGGTTCTACTCTATTTGCCTGGTCAGTCTGAGCTAAGCTACACGTGGCTGTGTGGGCGGTTAGCGTGCAATGCGCTGTGGTAGTCTTTGCGTTGGTATCGTGTCGGCACAACAACACCACCGTTGGTACCGTTAACTGATCCCTCCAGGGCACGATAGCGTACCCGCCTTAATAAAGCGCTGGCCTGTAAGCGCCAGGGGGCAATCCCTGATGAGAATGGTTTGTGTAAGGTAGTAGTGTAGCAAAGAATAGGGCGTCAGAATGTATGTGCGTGTGTGAGGGTGTGTGTATGGGTGTGTGTGTGTGTGTGTGTGTGTGTGTGTGTGTGTGTGTGTGTGTGTGTGTGTGTGTGAGTGTGTACGTAATGTGTCTGAGTTGGGGGGGAGGGGTGATCATGAGAGTGTGTATGAGAGAAAGAATGAACTTTGAAGTTCAACGTCTACACCCACCATTGGGGATATGGCGGACGGGGATAAAATGGCGATTAGGGCTAGAAAAAAAATTGTCGTAGGCTATGTTTCTGTCCCTCCACGCTGCTTTTGTCGCCGTTCTTCACCCGTTTTAGCATGTCCGGATACCAGACAGCCTGATGCAGTGCGATAATCTCCTTCCATTTAGATCAGCGCGATCGCAATTGCAACCGCAAAACCATGCCGCTCAGCTGCAAGGATGTCATGAGCATAGGACGTAGGCCTTTTACGTACTGCAGGAAACAAAACACACAATCTAACTAGGCACAGAACTTTGAGCCCTCAACCCGGGAGCTGTGGGGGACTGGTTAGTCTTAAGTAGTCCCCACTCTCTCTCTCTCTCTCTCTCTCTCTCTCTCTCTCTCTCTCTCTCTCTCTCTCTCTCTCTCTTTCTCTCTCTCTGTGGACAAAGTTCCAAAGTTCCAAGGGAGCAGACCTGGTGTGAGTCTAATGTCTGGCACGCTGTGTGTATTAATTAGTCCATTATACTTAATTAATTAGTCCTGACCGTTGTTTGTGTTAGTGTTGTGAATGGTTGGAGCGACGAGTAACGTCCCTTGTCTTCTATTATTGTCTCGGCTACCGGCAGTCTCCACCCACGTGATTAAGCGGACCGGCTTTTAGTTGAGCCCAGACTCAAGAGTCCTGTTAGGGGACTATGGTTTATTGTGCACAGCCCTATGGGGTTTGAATGCCGCACAATTATTTTGGTTTATTATTTTGACAGAATATTGCGAAACTGTGGTGGACGAAAACTACCTAACCAAGCTTACAGAAAAAATACTTCAATGGACTGATGATTATGTAGCCTAAAAGATGCATTAGCAAATACATTGTTGCGCTGTAGGGATTACAATGAATTTTGTTTTATGTACATGCACCACTATTGACCAAAGTTATCAGGAATGGTCAATACAGAGTTACTTTCCAACCACTGTGTATGTTGATTTCTTTCAAACTATAGCTACTTCTGCTTGGAATTCACACTCCGCCCTATCGCCAGAAGGGTCAAAACCCACAAGCTGTACAAATCCTATTTGTTGATGATGATGATGATGATGATGATGATGATGATGATGATGATGATGATGATGATGATGATGATGATGAATGATCATGATGATGATGATGATGATGGTGGTGGTGGTGGTGGTGTTCGCGGCGATAAAGCGTTTTCTGAATCGCGCGATTCTCCAATAAATGAGCTCAAAATGTATATCCAGAACCCTGAAAAAAGCGATGTTACAAAAATGACAAGCTAAACTGAGCGAATGAGCACATCTCGTCGTGATGGTTACGGAAACGAGGCGTTCGGAAGCGTGCCTTGTTGCGATCCATTTGTCCAACACTTCCCTAAAAGAACCGTTTGAAGTAATTTGTTGAGGTTCGCTGAGCAGGACTAGAAACATGGCGGTACAAATTGGCGGCCACGGGAACGGTGTAAAACGCCGATGTCCGCCATAGTTGTTGTGCATGCCGGGGATGGGGATGGGGCTGTTGTTGTTGCTGGTGCTGCAGACGACGCCTGCTGTGAGTGGTGTGGTCTGAGGCCATGAGATGTTTACTATAGTCTTAGTAGTCGCTCTCACCTGTACACCGATTGCCGTTGGCCTCAGGTGACTCTCTCGATCGCTCTCTCTCTCTCTTCCTGCCTCTCTTTTACTCTCTCTTTCACTCTCTCTCTCTTTCACTCTCTCTCTCTCTTTCTCTCTCTCTCTCTTTTACTTACTCTCTATCTTTGTCTCTTTCAATCTCTCCCTCTCTCTTTCACTCTCTCTCTCTTTCTCTCTCTCTTTCATACACACACATATACACACACACTCTCTCTCTTCTCTCTCTCTCTCTCTCTCCCTCTTCTTCCCTCCTCTCCCTCTTTCTCGTCCCCTCTCCCAGGTCTGGCAGCACACCCAAAGAGGTTTTGGGCACGTAGGGTTAAATGTGAGAGTGGAAGATGCAGATTAGTATTTGTGGTTTGGTCTAGCCTACGACCAACGAGTACAATGCATTCCTGCTGTGTTTTGCTTCACTCTGGCACAACCACCAACCATCAAAGCTGCAACAACAACAGCATCAATTAAAGACCATTTGTCCGGTATGCACAAAGTTTTCATCCCAACATAAGTCATCCACAACCGTAAAAATGTATGAATCGTCTTCTAATAAATGAATCGTCTTCTAATAAATGAATTTGTCTTCTAATAAATGAATTGTCTTCGAGAAATCCTCGCCATGTATCGTAATTACTTGTGATCAAGCAATACCACAAGCAAATCTGTGTGCTTGTTTCCAACATCCAACTAAATGTTCGCCTACATACCTCGACTGCGCATGCCACTGACAAGTACAAAGGTTACTTCCATCAGTTGATTTTGATTCTCGTCATTTGTGTGTGTGTGTGGACTAATTCAAAGGAATTGACCATATTAGAAGATAAGGCAGCGCGTATTTATGACGCGAGATGTTTGCACGAACCTCTGTTGAATCGATTGAGCAGCTTTCTGAATGACAGGTTTGTGAAAACGAGGTTGAAATCGGTGGCACCCCAACATTGGCGGTTCTGACACTTTTAAGACGTTGATAGAAAAGTAGACAGGGACGCGTTCTATAGAGAGGACGCAGTGGTCTCCAGATACGGGCTCCTGTGTTCTATTCCTAGATTATGAAAATACAGTCCCCGGACTTCAAGGATCCTGACGCTCATGTCGTAGACGTTGGAGAGCCAGCTGCACCCATACTCACAGTTAGCACTGGGTCCCTCCCATCCGGTCACCCATGATTGTGCTCAGTTGTCTGGGGCGTTAAACGCCTAAGGCTGCAAGCGGGCGCCTCTGAGTTAGATCCTGTATCGACCAGCGCCTTGAGCAGCTCTTGAGCTGGAAAAGCGCTTTATAATAACGCTTAAGTCAAGTAAAATAATATTTCCATTCGCCTTCTAACTGCACTCCCCATCCAAATGAGTGACGGTAATATAGACATCATTCAGTGTAGGCTGTAATCAATGCTGACTGATCGAGCATTCACTACCCCAAAACGATAAAGGTGTCACTTTGTTTGGGCCTTGGCCAATGTCCGTTGATTCAAATTTTTAGCCTAAAATACCTATGGCCGTATTGGATTGTGACCTAGGCCTATATAAAAGGTGGCATTTCAACGTTCAAATGAGTGATGACCGCAGACAGAGTAACCAAACTTAGGACGATGCACGCCATGAGCGGTTTGGACAGGTCTAAAATGAAACAGCGAGACTAGAAGCGGCAGGTAGGAATTCTATGGTAACCTGCTTCTTCCTCCCCTCCCCTCCCCTCCCCTCCCTCTCCTCTCCTCACTCTTAGCCCCTCCCTCTGGCACGCTCCGGCCTTTTCACTGGCCAAATGGCCAAACAGTGGCCACCTCTAATTACCCAGCAGTTTTTTTCTGCCCAGCCAGATAACGGTTCTTTTCCCTCGCAGGCTAAGGCACGGCGGCCACAGTCCGTCATCGGCAATCCGGCTGGGGTTTAAAAATTAACTTGATACTGACATTGGTAGAGCTTGAATGATCGATGTGAACGTGCGTTGTAGCTTTTAACTACCTCTTTCTTCAGATACTTGTTGCTGATGCTGCAATGACTGTACCCAACCCACAAGACTTTCTGGGTGTCCGGCGGTGGGAAAATAGCTTTTGAACGTATGAGCGATGTCCGGGTGTAGGCAAGGTGCACAAAGGGAGGTGATCTAAAAGGCGAGACAGGTAGCTGCGCCATCGCGGGCACAGTTCTCTCCCTGGACTGCAATGGCGGAGGCTGGAAACGTGGTAAATTGCTTCTGGACATATTTACGATTATTGCGGCTCTCTGAAGACCCCCAAATAACCTCCCCTGTCCAGCGGCTAGGGTAGGAGAAAGCAGTACGTCACTGTATTGCGTCGATAAGGGAGAAGCTTTAAAAGACAAAAGAATGGAGCAATTTTCAGGTCCGTCGCCTACTGACATGTACATTAGACGTTTATTGAAATCCTCTGCACGGGCGAAGGGGATGGTCTTCCAAGGCAGTGGGCTAACTTGTACTATTTACATGAAGAAACTCTTTTGCTCACAAAAAAACCCAAATTCAGCCGTTTGTTTTATTGAGGTAGTACTGTGTTGGGCACGAAGTAATTGTGGTGGTTTTTTTTGCGCCCCAAATCGTGTATCTTGTTTTGTTGACAATGACAGCATTCATAGCGAGTGATTGGCCAGTGACGGGTGTGAATATGCCAGCTTGGGATTAAAGACGCTACCAGCAGTTGGGCCGTTTTCAAGCTTGCTGGCAAATGAGTGACCTTGACCTAGTCGTGGGAGCTTATCACGGGGCCATTTCATAACCAGGGCAACCCGATTTTGTCGCCCAGTCGTTTTGTTGTCGTCAATGATTTCGCCCAGGTGCAAGTGCTGAAAAAGAACATCTCGCGATGTCTACTGTGGGAGGCCATTACACGACGTAAGACAGGCTTCGGAATTGGTTGAGATAGAAGAACCTCTTGGTTTTGCTTTGTGCCATTGACAACAGAATGTGAACACAAAGGGGTGGAGGGAAGTGGAGAAGAGAGAGAGAGATGGAGAGAATTCAATAGGGAAATGGGGAGAAACAGACATAAAACTTGAGTAAGACAGAGAGAGACAGACAGACAGAGAGAGAGACAACATGGAGAGCGAGAGAAAGAAACCATGGACCTATATATAACTGGACACACGAATCCTCAAACGGCAATCATAAGTTCGCATATGGTTGACTTGGATTGAAACCTGTGCCTTTCATTTCCGGTTGATAATGCCGTCGTTGTTGCTGCTAGTCCAAGCTGCTTTAATTTAATCTTGGGACCATGTTAAAAAGACAAGGAGGCAGTCGTTGCTGTTTTGCTAGCTGTGGCGTGTCCAGCTCAAAGTGTAGAGGATTAAGTTTCCACAAGTTACCAGCTGCTGGAGTCAGCAAGGAACAGGACGAATGGCGGGCCAAGCTGATCCATTTGGCGAGCAGAAAAGACAAATTGTTCAACCCCAACAAGGCAATGGTCTGCTCACGGCATTTCACTCCTGATTGCTTTGTAGGCGTTGGTGAGTCTTGTTTGTGGCTGATAAGACGTAATTGTATAATTTTGAAATCATGAAAACCAGTGTGCATTTATTGAAAAGGAAACACTGGTGCAGTAGATTCATCATTCCATCATACTGCGATAGTCGATAGTATAAATTTTGCAACTAATGCTGCATATTTACATAAATTCTGAGATTTCGGTCTGAACGTAAATATAATGTAAATTTCATGTAGGTTGGGGCACTGATGGGTTGTAATCAACATTGAAGTTGTTTTGTTTTGTACAGGAGAAGGCACCATCAGGCATCTCAGGAAAGGAGCCATTCCCACCCAGTGGCTTGAACAGTCGTCTATCACAACACCAAAACCTCCAGTAAGACAAACTAAAGTAAGTGTACAGGAAGACTTATAGAGCCCACTATAATTGATGTTAGCTTCTTACCAGAAATTCATCTGTAGTTGTATTTACACAAGCTTAACATCCCTTCATTGTTTTCAAGTTTGTTGTTATTGACATTTTTTCAAAAGACAGATTTTTTATACAGTTTGTGGTGTTTTGTAGTGCTGCTTTAATGAATTCAATGTATTAAAAAGTGCTTTTTTATGTTTTTTTATGATTTTTTTTATTATAATTTTGACAGAATTCTAGACTGTGTGAAGGGAAGTCATCTGTGACCATGACAACATCACAGCCTCTAGAAAGACAAACTGAAGTAAGTGTTTATTGTTCACCTCGATCATTCATGTCCTTTTATTAGTGATGATTGCAAAGTGTCTTTTTGTTTAACATTATTTTATTAGGTGCTGCATTTGATATTACATGTCTTACATACCATTTTTTTTCTCACCTCAGAAATCAAGTCATGTTGAAGAGCGGTCATCTGTGACCATGACGACAGCAGAGCATTCAGAACATGCAGCTGACGTAAGTGCAAACTTTATTATTATTGTCAAGCTGCATATATCTCTAATTATCATTATTCTTGTAATGTATATTGGTAAAAAAATCTGAATACATGTGCTGCTATTAGGTTACAAACCCTGGTAAACCCTACTTAGGTATGTACAGTGACTTATAATGCCATTGGTATTATTTACTTTGTTCATAACATTATGTTATGTTTATTTCCAATGTCACAGTTCCGGCGTGTGACTTTTGGGGGCACCCGCCACTTTTGTTTTGGTGGCCCTCCCTTCCCCCATTCAAAGTTAATAGTTTATTTTGGGTTCGACGTCAGTGATTGTTTATAAGTTAAAACCAAAGAAATGGTAAATGTAAATATTGCACAATATTTACTTTTTGACAACATTTGGACATGGGCATTTTTTATTTATTCCACTTTATTATTTTACTAGAAATTACCAGTCGCGCATTGCTGCGATCTAAGAAGAAAGGAAAATGATGTTAAAAAAAATATTCCTTGTTATATTTACAGGTGTTAAAAATAGTTTTTTTGATGTTAAATTTGTAAAAATGTGTTTGTTATTTCACACATCAGAATTCAATACACTATGGAAACCAGTCACCTGTCGGTATGACAACAGCAGCAGAGTCTCCAGAAAATCGAGCTGAAGTAAGTGTTTTTGACTTATTTATGGGGATTATGTTTCCTGCCCTAAAATAGAATAAAAGGAGGCCTTCATGGTCTTATTATTATTAAATCTCAGTTACCCTTGACCCATCATTATTCTTGGAATTTATCTTAAAAAATTAAAAAATCTTAACGTGCGTCTAGCCTCTAGGTTTCAAAACCTGCTATATCCATAGTATAGTCTTTGCCCCATTGTTTGTCAGTCATGATATAAGAGCAATAAGGACATGTCTTATGTTGTGATGAACAGACACAAAATTTACAGGTACTGTGAATCCTGTTAGTGTAAACGATTCGATAATTATTTTCATCGCTGTCATTTTTATCACCAAAACCTGGCCAGGGACCAGTTGTAAGGTTAGATCCGCACATTATATTATCCTCCAGCAAAATCTAATAGGTACCAGAATGGCACTGTTTTCAATGTTAGTGGTTGCTAGCAAATTTATATAGCATTATCAACTGATTTTGTTTGGATTAAAAATAGACAAAATTAAGGCGTTTCTTCTCTTTACCAGATGAGAAAAGGGTCAAGTCAAATGTACAGCAACACGTTATTTGGTGTACAGATGTAGGCGTTTGTTAGTGCTGCATTGTCTACATGTACATGTATTTTATTCGATATTATTCTGGTTTTAATTTTGGATCTTTTTCTGGCTTTCTTCTTCAGAAATCAGGAACCTACAGAGGCAGCAGCTCTGAAATCGTGACAGTGAAGTACTACAACTTGGAGGATCTTAGGAGGAGCCTTCACAAAGAGGTGCAGCCTCCGTGGTGTATTGTGCAGAATGACGAATTCATCAAAGTGGCTGTCATCGCAGAGGGGGCTGTCAAGCTAGAGTTGACTATTGTGACTGATAATCACAGCCCAACCAATTTAATAGCATCTGTAAAGGTGTTGGGAATTCCATCCCCGCATGTGAGCACACTGCAGCAAAAAAGACTAAAACACTTTTTAAAAGATCTTCTTGGAATGCCAGTATGTACGGGTGTCACTGATGGGCACCTGCAAAAGCTGGCACCGTTCCCTGATGGTGCCAGCTCACGGCTGTGCTTTAGGCATGTTCAGTATTCTGTCGCAGATTCTGGTATGATATCACACACATCATGTGTTCGGTCACGCTCATGTGATTTGCTAGACACTGTCAACTTCTTGCCTCTGAAGTCTGGTACTAAAGACATTTTTCAGTGCAAAAACTGTCAGAATGTAGAAAAGGTCCTTAGCACCAGACGTCTGAAAAAAAAAGCAAAATCGCTCAACTTGAAATTAAATGACCCTCTTCATGGACTGACCAAAAAACAAATCAAAGAAGCGTTCAAAAAACAACGGTCCGAAAACAAAGAATTAACAAAATTCAAAGAACAGATGAAAACACAGGCAGTAGAGTTGAGTGACGATATGCACAGTGGTCTGTTGAACATTGTGACAGAAGAGAAAATTGACAACCCACTTAAGCAACTCTTTTGGAAAGAGCAAATGAAAGCATTTCAGAGGAAAGGTCAAGGGATGCGTTGGCATCCGATGATGATAAGGCTAGCAATTCATCTTCACAGCAAAAGTGCAGCTGCATACGAGTTATTACGCACTACTGGTGTATTGAGGCTTCCTGGAACATCAACACTGCAAGAATACGCCTATGCTAATAGACCTTCGGAAGGCTTCAATCTTTATGTGCAGGAAGATCTGAAGAAAGCAGCTGACCGGCTGCCAAGTAACAAGCGGTTTGTAGCACTTCTTCATGATGAGATGTGTATCAAGTCTGATTTAGTCTATGATAAGCGTTCCGGTCAGCTGATAGGGTTTGTGAAACAGAAAGGGAGTGAAAACTGCAGCTTCAACACTGACCATGTAGATAGCCTGGCAACACACGCCTTGGTGTTTTACTTGGTTGGAATCAATTCTGACCTGAAAACAAGCCTTGGCTTTTTCGGCACAAAGTCTGCCACTGCACATGAACTGTACCCCCTCTTCTGGAGGGCAGTAGAGTTTGTGGAAGAGGTTGGCTTGAAAGTGGTGGTGTCGACAAGCGACAAGGCTTCAGCCAACCTGAAGTTTTACCAAATGCATGGGAAGGGGAATGAAATCTGTTACAAGACGCTGAACACCTTCGCTGACGAAGACAGATACATCTATTTTATTTCTGACCCCCCTCATTTAGTTAAAACAGTCAGGAATAATCTAGCAAGTAGTGGCAGTGGTAGGAATACCAAGTTTTTTTGGAATAATGGACATCACTTGTTGTGGAGGCACATTATTGATCTTTATCGTAAGGATCAAGACAATGGTTTGATGAGGCTGCCACGACTGACGCATGAACATTTGTACTTGACTGCACATTCTGTGATGAATGTCAAGCTGGCAGCCCAGGTCTTGAGCTTTACGGTAGGGTCAGTGATGTACCAGTATGGTGACAATGATTCCAAGGAGACTGCAAAGTTCATTATGTTGATGGATCGATTTTTTGATTGCATGAACACAAGACATTTGGGAGAAGCAAACCGTACACTCAAATCAGACTTGAGCCCATACACTGATGTGAATGATGCCCGTTTTGGATTTTTGCAAGATACATTTCTGCAGTACCTTGAAGATTGGAGGGTTTCTGTTCAGACACGTGCTGGGCAGTATTCAAAGTCAGAAAGACAAAAAATGTTTCTCACGCATCAGACTTACAAGGGACTGTACATGACTGTACATGCGTTTGTGCAAGTAACAAAGTATTTGCTGCAGAATGGAGTAGACTTTGTGCTCAGCAACAGATTTTGTCAGGATCCTATAGAACAGCACTTTGGACGCCATCGTTGGATGGGTAAGACAAATGACAACCCAAATCTTTATCAGTTTGGCTATCATGAAAACAGACTCAGAATGCAGCGGGAATTGTCACTGATGATCACACCCAAAGGCAGTGTCAGGGCTGGCAAACGGCCAAATGTCCCCTGTACCATCTCCACAAGCCCCCTCAAAAAACAGAAAAAATGATGATTGCCCAGTGTGTGTGTGTATACATGCAAGCGGGGGGAGGGGGTGGGGGACAAAGAAATACAAGGATTCTTTTTCTGAAGACATTCACACTGGTGTTCTGAAGAGTAAACAATCTTGAATCTGTCCACCAAAGAAAATGATAACTTGTTTACAATAGAAGGGATGCAACTGAACTTCACTTTATTGATTTTGTCTCTTTTTTTGTTGACATTACAATGGAGGATTCAATGCTTCATCAGATTATTTTTAATGTGCTTTTCGTCAAAGCTACCCTCAACCAATCACATTATGTGTTATTTTTAGAATGGATTATCAAGCCCACTGTTTTGTTTTGCTATATTGAATAGAGGACAGCACAGCAGTTAGAAATATTACTTTATGCTCGCACGTACACCGTTGTATGTAGGCTTCATAATCAATTTTTTCAATTTTCTAGCAGCTGCACAACAATCGAAAGGATCTACGTTTGTTTATTTTGCCAACTGCAGTGACTTTAAGGCTTTTCTAAGTCCTTGTTTGATTTGGCAACTACAGTAAATGTTTGTCCGGATATATTGATGGTTTATTGCTATAATTTTATGGTAGTCTGCCTGCACTATTGTTGTGTGTATGGGAATATGTGTTCAGTGCGTGCAGCTGTTTGTATTGTATATATTGTACATACTGGATATATTTGAAATGAACTGAATTGATCTGCTGTTGTCTAAATGTAATGTATGTCAGAGCAAGAAGAACAGTAAAATTTCTGTAATTAAAAAAGATTTATTCTTGTTCATTGCATATTGTTAGAGCCAGTGACATACACACTCAGAAATGTAAATAAAAAAAAAATTAAGGCATTCATTTGCACCGAATTCTTTACACAAAATAAATAATTTGCATCATGTATCGCAGATCAACATTTGACTAGTGCTTCAAATAATACTGGATGCAGCCTATTTAATTTAACAAAAAATACAAAGATTTATTTTCCTTTCAATTTCCTAATAGCTGCCTCACTGCTTTTACACCACATGTATGTCTTGTATACTGTTGTCTTTGATGTGTGTTTGTAATATGTTTGTTGCATGTGAGCGTGTATGTTGGTACATAGCGACGCACTTTGAGTTCGTTTGAAGAAAAGCGGGTATTCGCATCAAGACTATATTATTATTATTATCACACAAACTCAACATTGTGCTAATCAAACACATTCTCTTTAAATCCTACATACAGAAAAACCTGTTGACAACACCGCCAATAAAAAAATTAACAAGACAAAATTGACCACAGTACATATACATTAGTCATTACACGTAAATTAAGGCATTCATTTGCACCGAATTCTTTACAAAATAATTAGTTTGCAGCATGTATTGCAGATGACAGTTGACTAGTGCTTCAAATAATACTGGATGCAGCCTATTTAATTTAACAAAAAATACAAAGATTTATTTTCATTTCAGTGAGTTTGCTAATAGCTGCCTCACTGCCTTTACACCACATGTATGTCTTGTATACTGTTGTCTTTGATGTGTGTTTGTAATCTATGTTTGTTGCACGTGAGCGTCTATGTTGGTACTGAGCGACGCACTTTTGAGTTTGTTTGAAGAAAAGCGCATATTTGCATCAGGACTATATTATTATTATTATCACGCAAACTCAACATTGTGCTACTCAAAACACATTCTCGTTAAATCCTGCATACAGAAAAACCTGTCAACACCGCCAATAAAAAAATTAACAAGACAAATTTGACCAAAGTACATATACATTACTGATTACACGTAAATTAAGGCATTCATTTGCACCGAATTCTGTACACAAAATAAATAAATAGTTTGCATCATGTATCGCAGATGACAGTTGACAAGTGCTTCAAATAATACTGGAAGCAGCCTATTTAATTTTAAAAAAAAAAACAAAGATTTATTTTCATTTCAGTTTCCTAATAGCTGCCTCACTGCCTTTACACCACATGTATGTCTTGTATACTGTTGTCTTTGATGTGTGTTTGTAATCTATATTTGTTGCACGTGAGCGTCTATGTTGGTACTGAGCGACGCACTTTGAGTTCGTTTGAAGAAAAGCGCGTATTCATATCAGGACTATATTATTATTATTATTATCACGCAAACTCAACATTGTGCTACTCAAACACATTCTCGTTAAATCCTGCATACAGAAAAACCTGTCAACACCGCCAATAAAATAATTAACAAGACAAATGTGACCACAGTACATATACATTGCTGATTACACGTACATTAAGGCATTCATTTGCACCGAATTCTGTACACAAAATAAATAATTAGTTTGCATCGTGTATCGCAGATGACAGTTGACTAGTGCTTCAAATAATACTGGATGCAGCCTATTTAATGTAACAAAAAATACAAAGATTTATTTTCAGTTTCGTTTCGTTTGAAGAAAAGCGCATATTCGCATCAGGACTATATTATTATTATTATTATCACACAAACTCAACATTGTGCTGATCAAACACATTCTCGTTAAATCCTGCATACAGAAAACCTTTCGACAACACCGTCAAGAAAAAAAATTAACTAGACAAATTTGACCACAGTACATACATTACAATGAAACCTGCGATTAGCACACAAGTTTCTGTCAGAATGTGAAAATCCCCCTCCGGAAACAGCTTCAATGCAAGTCTAATCTAGTTGTTGTTTTAAGGTTTTTCTGAGCCCTTTTTTTGATTTGGCAGTTACCTGTGCACTTCTTCGCCTTTGCATGAACAATGAACATTCATGGTGGATACGAATCCTGAAATAATGTGATACAATGGCTGAAAACACTTTCTCCTTTTCTTTGTCACCCCCTTCAACATCATAAACGCTCTCTTCAAATTTCATTGTGATTGCCTGTACAGAAGAGCACATCTCCTCAAAACCCTTCGATGTGTAGGCTGACTGACTACTACTAGAAGAAGTGTATGTTCGAAATTGTGTTTCCACTTCCACAAAAAAATGCTTACTGGCTTCATGCAGATGAACCAACCCTCCTCTGGTTAAAGTCGCAGTCAAAGAAGGCACTGCTGTTTCTTCATTTTCATCCCCCCTCCTACACATCATTTGCAAGCATTCCAACTGTTTGCTCTTACACTCTGATTCTGCAGCTTTAAACAACTTCTGCTTTTGTTTTCTTATTACACTGCCTCCTATGTAGGAAATTACATCATAGTCTTGGTCTGAAATCCCCTTTCTGTCTTCTGGGGCTAACTGACATGAAATGTACTGCTCTTGCAGCAACCTTTCAAAAATCCTCAAACACAGGCTTGATGCCAAGTTTGCAGACCCAGCTACCTGTGTGACTTTACTTCTGTTGGCCATGAACTCTATGTGGTAGTTGGTCCATGCCTTTTCTTTGGCTGCATTGATAAATCTTGAGGCTGGGGCAATACACTGGTTCATGAACCCAATCACTGACAGCACCTTGTTTCCTGAAATTTGTGAAATTAGATTAAATGGCATTCCAAGGAGAATTTTAAAAAAATCCTGCAACTGTAGTGAACAAAGCAGTAATGAAATTGCATTTATGATTTCAGCTGAACATACAATCATAATACATTATTCTCTCTCTCAATTGCAATCGGCAATGCGGGCACCATAATACAGCAGACTGAGCAGTACAGAAGTCACTTCAGTGTTTTATAGAAGTAGGCTGTGGTGACTCCAAACAGCTGTAATACAGTACAGCTGCTGTACAAGTTAGTGGTCCCCATTACTAATGCAAAATAACCCTGTAATGTAAATAAAATATGTATAATGCAATTATGAAAATTTATATATTAAAATTTAAATATTCACCTCCCCCCTCCTCCCCTTCAAAAACAAAACAACACAAAACTGTTGTGCACAATTTTCGTGTCCAAAAATACATAATGCACTCACTGTCCACGTTTGCAAAAAAAACTTTCAGTCTCTCTGTGACTTTGGCATTGTTTGCCTCTTCTGCGCACACCGAATTCACCAGATCAAGAGTGACCTGCAGCAAAACAAATGCATTATAATTACTATAGTATTAGTCACATAACATTATATTTTTGTAAGTCTGTAGTTCCCCCAACCACTCCCTCCCCTCTCACCAAATGCGCAAGCAAACAAAACAAAACAAAAAAAAAGGCAAATGTACCTTCAGTTGTCTTCTGCTCTGCTCCTGACCAAAATCTGCATCTGTACATGATGCAAGCAGGTTATCACTTTCTTGGTCAACATCACACTCCTGTTTCAAACAACAAGAACACACCATGATTTGTTAAAAAAAAAAAATGCACAGGAATGCAGTTGCATGACAGTGTGAGTTGCATGTTTTCTTCACTTACTATGATTATGAACTTGAAAAGCAGACAATTAACAGTAAAGCAATAATTTTATCTAGACATGTCCCCCCCAAAAAAGGAAGAATATTATGGAGAAACTTATTTTCCACAACTTAAAATAATGCCTTACTTTCCCTATTCACAATAATGCACATATTTGATCAAAACTTACGTCAATAAGATCGTCTAGAATGTCAAACTCCATAGTCAAGCCTTGGTGTTGGATACGTCTTGGATACTGATACAATAAACCGGAAGTACGCGGCGCAAAGAGGTAAAGCTAACAAGGCAAATCGAACTCATTACTATACTTACAGTGACCCCATTTGGGGATTCGTGTGTCCAGTTATTGTTGGTCCATGAAGAAACGGAGAGGAAGCTTAGTGGGACCGATAGAAAATTGGAAGATTAGGGAGAGCGAGCGAGGGAGGGAGAGAGACAGACAGACAACAGTATTTACTAGGTCTACTGCTGCTGCGCTAGTTTTGCAATAACATTAACCTTAATGATGTCTGTAATAGAGAGAGAGGTATATGGAGATGTTTGGGTGGGGGCGAACTTCTGAATTTTGCAGAAATCACGCCATCCTAACTGGGAAAGGAGCTTAGTCCGGGAAGATGAAATGGCAAAATAAGTTACCAAACAGGTGAAGCCAGTGAAGCGATGATAGAATTGGCAGTCGGAGGCAGAAAGAAGTTATCGTACGTCAGTATCACATTCGTCATCTACAAAGTACATGCACAATTACTAGTTTTGCCGTTTGCAAATAGAAGTCAGAGCCTCGAAAGCATAAGGGATCAGGAAAACTTAGTTCCTGATTCAACCATCATAAGCGCCTCGATGAGTAAGTGTTTGGTCGCGATCAGATAAGTTAGTAAGCCTATGAATTGGAGGTGTGAAAGAAAGACAAAGAAATTGCTGTTATATAGCGCACGTAGACTACAAGAGCAGAGAGCTTCTCAAGGCGCTGATCACTGATATCCAGCAATAACACAATAGTTTACTGAAGTCAGGATTCGAACCCACATCGCCCAAAACGCACCTACACAAGTCGTGCGCTCTGACCACTGAGCTATCCCTGCGTGTGTGGAAGGCAACCCGATTGAGCCAATTAGAAGCCTTGGACTTCATGAAATCATTGCCTTTAAGGCGTTTTGAAATGAGGTAAATGATATTGTCTGGGACTATGTGTTTAGGAACACTCCGTGCATCCGCCTTTAGTTCGAGACCCAAGTTAAGAAAGCTGGTTTCGTTTAAAAACCAGTGGAAGACAAAATCAGCAAAAGTGGGGCCGGGTAGCTCAGTTGGTAAGAGCGTCTTGCTAGTAACCGAAAGGTCGCTGGTTCGAATCCCAGATTGGTCAACGTGTGATCATATTATTTTCCCCTTTACCAACAACTGGCCCGCTGGTGTCAGTATAAATCGGTCCAGTAGTCACCTATATGCGAAAGTGACGTGTGACTATAATCTACAAACAACAATCAGCAAAGGCGCCGTTCTCACAAAGCGGGGCGTGCGAAAAGGACCCCAACACCGACGATGAACTGTTAACTTTACTCCTTCTGATGGGAGTATAAACCGAAGTCTAGTCTGTGCTCGCACGCATTCCTTCGCACGGGCTTTAAAGATCCTGAAGCTCGTGTCCTAAACGGGTCATTACATTCAGAAAGCACTAGATCCCTTCCCCCTATCCCCGGTTGCCCAGGATTGTGGTCAGTTTGAGCGTCACACAATTCCCCAAAAGGCAACTGGAGATCCTGTATCGGCCAGCGCCTTGAGTAGCTCTTGAACTGGAAAAGCGCTATATAAGTGTGATGAAATAAAAAAAGTAAATAAACTGACAGATCTTTACCTTTTAAACTTTGTCCTAAAGCCAGACCAACACGTGTGAGCAATCAGACATTTGAAAGCTTTTCTGTGAGAATGACATTGAAATGACCCACGATGAACGACGATTTCAAAGTTGAGGTAGAACGGTGAAAGGAAATAGAACGGTCATCTATTTGCGGACTACTCGCAGGCGTCAATGATGAACATGGCTTTTACCGTTGATCCTCACGAATGCGTTTATAGGAAGAGAAGACGCTCACATTGGAAAAGATCCTCCTGGGACATTTTGAATATGCTGCACCTCAGACTGCTGTGTAGACTCAATTCGATAAGATTTATAAAAAAAATTATACCAATTTCAACGTGGATAAAAATAAATATTTGAGATCAAACCGGTTTTATCGCAGATGGGGCATTAAACATCTGCTCCGGTTATCTTTTGGTATTTCCGGACTTCTCAAGGAATATTTTGAATTGGACAAGAAACAGAATAAGCGGTTTGGTCAGTGTACCGGTGGGTCTGTATATCTGTCTGTCCGTTGTCGCCACATTTCAAGAATCACCGAATAGATTGTGTCCAGATTTTTACATGGATATTACTAGATTCTAAGAAAGTCTACTGTACTTACTACTGCATTTACTCTAGTTTGTGAAGGTCGTTGGGGATAAATTCTTTGCCAAATGTTTCAAGAGGTTTGCGCAAAACTCACAGAAAAAAGGGAAATAACAGCCAAGCAAGTCGTATTTAAAAAAATTCAGAATGTTCGCCTTATATCTCAAAACCAACTTTGACGATTATTCTCATGCAGTTACTTAAATGAGTGGTCCTGTTTGGCAGTCTTAATGTATGTCTATCTGCCAGATGGTCGCCTGATGTATCACCGTTGTTCTTCATCTTTTAAAAAAAAAACATTCTGGCCCAATATTGATGACTTTAGCTATGAAGAAACTTGACCACGGTTCAGCTGTACACGTTAGTTCTAAAAT
>CM072520.1:67806707-67836707 GCA_036898135.1 Oncomelania hupensis | reverse complement strand
CTGGTACTTGATGAACCTTGTGTCATTTCCGATCATAGGTTCCCACAATGTTGATTGTCGTCAAACGGGAGCAAGAGAGTGGGAAGGGGAGACAAACGAAATATACAAGTAATCATTTGAAATTAGTCATCAGTATAATGTATGAACAATGCTTCTGTTTCTTTCTCCTTCCCTTCTTCCTCCCCCCCCCCCTCTCCTTCTTTTTCTCTCTCTCTCTCTCGTTGTAATAGTAGTGTTTGTGTGTGGTGTGCATTGTTGTCATAGGCCAGCTTGCACTAAACAGATAATCTTGTCGCTGGCTGGAGAGTGGGAGAACTATCAAGTGTCGCTGGCTGGAGAGTGGGAGAACTATCAAGTGTCGCTGGCTGGAGAGTGGGAGAACTATCAAGTGTCGCTGGCCGGAGAGTGGGAGAACTATCAAGTGTCGCTGGCTGGAGAGTGGCAGAACTAGCAAGTGTCGCTGGCTGGAGAGTGGGAGAACTATCAAGTGTCGCTGGCTGGAGAGTGGGAGAACTATCAAGTGTCGCTGGCTGGAGAGTGGGAGAACTATCAAGTGTCGCTGGCTGGAGAGTGGGAGAACTAGCAAGTGTCGCTGGCTGAAGAGTGGGAGAACTAGCAAGTGTCGCTGGCTGGAGAGTGGCAGAACTATCAAGTGTCGCTGGATGGAAAGTGGGAGAACTAGCAAGTGTCGCTGGCTGGAGAGTGGAAGAACTATCAAGTGTCGCTGGCTGGAGAGTGGGAGAACTATCAAGTGTCGCTGGCTGGAGAGTGGCAGAACTATCAAGTGTCGCTGGCTAGAGTGGCAGAACTATCAAGTGTCGCTGGCTAGAGAGTGGCAGAACTACCAAGTGTCGCTGGCTGGAGAGTGGCAGAACTATCAAGTGTCGCTGGCTAGAGAGTGGGAGAACTATCAAGCATGGGCTGTGTGTAGGCGCATACATTCCGCACCCTCTGACGCTCTCATTGGAGTTAGCGTCGTTTTCGGGCTAACTGCCTACATAACCTTAGAAACAGCCGGCAGATGATCAAGGAATAACCCTTTGAGAACGGGACACGGGACAGCCAGGATCCTGACAGGGGCTAATTACTGCTCTACTTTCGGTCCTCTTCCGGTGCACTAGCGGACAGGGGTATTTGAGCTCCGGATAGTGCATGCTACGCTTCCTTACAGTAAGGATTTTTGTCCCCTTGGTAGACGAGGCTTTTAAGAAAACTTTTTAACTTTTCTAAAAAATTTTTGACATATCTTTTTAATATAAAATTCTTAAATATATAGTCCCCTATACGCTGATGTGTTGGGGACTATAATCTACCTACTAAACTAAACTACTGCTACGCTTTGTGTTCCCGGAGCTACAGGCCTGGACACTCAACTCTGCGTGTTTAGTGCTCAGCGTGGATGAGACTAGACAAGGCCTTCTACGAGAGACAGCGATCACGAGCAGCTAGTCAACCGTCGCATTCATTGAAGTCTCAACGGCACGCACGCCAGCTATAAAGACTAGGTTCTACAATCAAACCCTGTCGTGGGGCCGGGTAGCTCAGTTGGTAAGAGCGTCTTGCTAGTAACCGAAAGGTCGCTGGTTCGAATCCCGGATTGGTCAACGTGTGATCATATTATTTTCCCCTTTACCAACAACTGGCCCGCTGGTGTCAGTATAAATCGGTCCAGTAGTCACCTATATGCGAAAGTGTCGTGTGACTATAATCTACATACAAACAAACAAACCCTGTCGTGGCCATTTGATACGGAGTATTTACAGCCTCAAAAGGCGATTTTGTTACCTCCCCTTTCTCTCTTTCTCTCCAATAAAAGAACGAGAAAGGCATCGACTAATCTTAACTTCGCTAGATGGGCTCAAACGTATGTGTCTCTAGCAAGGGTGATCAAACCGCTGCTGCCATACAGGTTACTTGACTCTCAAACTCAACTCAACGCAGTGCCTCACTCCTTACTAGCAATCGAAAGGTCCCTGGTTCGAATCTCGGATTGGTCAACGTGTGAACCTAATAGTTTCCCCTCACCATCAATTGCTTCGCTGGTCGCCTTGACGCTTCGTTGTGGTGTGACTATAATCTATCTCCGTTGTGGTGTGACTATAATCTATCTCCGTTGTGGTGTGACTATAATCTATCATTAACGCACGCATACAATTCCGTAAGGACCTGAATGTCATGAAGCACAATGTCTTTAACTGGTGAGTGCGAGCGATGGAGTGTGTCATACATCTACCTGGTTTAGAAAAGGCCCGCGCACAGAGTACACAATGTCTTCAGACAAATGACAACACAACCTTGCTAATGGACATTGCTCCCATGTTGATAAACAGTCACAACACACTGTCGCGTTAGGACTAGTTTTAACTCTGCTTGTTGACTATTTAGCATTGTGTAGTCTTTGTAATAGTAGAGAGTCAGTCTATTACACAGCAGCAATTAAATTACAGCACACTGCGAGCCTGAGCCACACACACAGCGCAGTGACGTCAGCACTTAAGTTTTGAATCGGACCGTTGGAACCAATGGGAGAGCTTAGGCAAAGTGGTTGGAGCCAGTTTGACTGGGTCCAAACCACGCACAGTTTTGGTCAGTTGGGAGGAATACACCGAAGTGTGAACAGCTAGATAGCTAGAGAAATCTCTACACACTTAGACCAGGAAGCAGGACTTAGAAGCATAGAATTCTATCAAGTCACAACGGGCCTGAACTTGTCAAACAGGTAAATGAACACCCTTCTGTTTCATCGTGATATATTTATATTATTGTTGAAATTATGTTTGTGGAATTTGCTATGCATAAATGTGAATTATTAATCCGAATTTGCGTGACCATGTGGAAGAGCCGACCACGAGGCGAAACACGACCGGTTACGCCGCCATGTTTTATCCCGTACGGAACCACTGTTGTTTAACTTATATGTATGTTTGCAGACCAGTGGCTGTACCACGGAATGTTTATAATATTATTAATTCTGTATGTGTATAGTTAGCCACGTTTGATATTTATATATGTATAGGAATTTAGAGTGAGATTCCAGTGGAACCCGGAAGTAGCAGAATGTTCGTCGCTTATGTATAGAGATGTGGAGCTATCACTGAGGGCTACTTTGGCTTTCAGTGAGACGCTCTGCACAAACCGATTATTCAGGGTTGTGCAGAATTTCGTCTCTTATATTACAGACGAGCAGGCGAGCTATCCCGAGCTATCCCGAGCTATCCTGTGCACCCCACTCCACAGAAACGACTAGTTGGTCGAGGAGACTCTACCGCACAAGACGGAAGGAGCTACCCGAAGAAACACCCTATCAGACCCCACAGCGTGGCAAGGGAACCCAACTACACAACGACAAAGGTGTACCAGAAGCTACCTCACAGAAGGACTTCGAACACCCCACACATGAGTTAAGTGCATAAGGCGAAGGTGCACTTAAACTGATCATAACAGGACCACAGTAGTCCAACTCTTCAGAAACTGTAAAACGGACCACAGTAGTCCAAATCTACATGAGATATAAGAGCAAGTGCCCGAGGAAGAAATAACAGCTGCATAGACTATCAGCGATCGAACTATTAGCATCGAAAGAGACTTTTTAAGTTAGATTAGTACTTAGAGAATCTTGTATAGAGTAGAAGAAATAAATGTGTGATTTTAACTGTTATCAAAAGGCTGGACTACATATGATTCATAGCCGTGTGAAAGCTAGTGTGACAGTATTCTTTTACCATTTTTCTATCTATTTCTGTACCCCAACCTTAACACAGAACGAGCTAAACAAATAAATTTATTAAAGTAATTCATAGGGTGACGTACTAGCAGTTCCCACCGAATAAACGTGAGGGTCCATAATTCCATTGTGCAGAGCCCATAAACCCCACGTGACACACACACACACACACACACCCACCCACACACATTTACACCACAGGGAAACATCATGACTACTATCATGAATCAATCTCTCTCTCTCTCTCTCTCTCTCTCATACACACACACACACACACACACATTTCCATCACAGGGAAACATCATGACTACTATCATGAATCAATCTCTCTCTTTCTCTCTCTCTCTCATACACACACACACACACACATTTCCATCACAGGGAAACATCATGACTACTATCATGAATCAATCTCTCTCTCTCTCTCTCTCTCTCTCTCTCTCTCTCTCATACACACACACAGGCACACACATACACACATTTCTTTTTTTTAAATTCACGAAAACTTCTTGCCACTGTGGTGATGTGCCAGAGTTCTTACGGGGAAATGAAAGAAAGGGGGAAGAAATGAAGAAAGAAGAACCAGAGGAAAGAAAGAAAGAAAGAAAGAAGAAGAAGAAGAAGAAGAAGAAGAAGAAGAAGAAAGGAAGGAAGGAAGGAAAGAAAGAAAGAAAGAAAGAAAGAAAGAAAGGGACACGTACAAGAAGAAAGGAAGAAGGACTGCATGAACATTGAGGTTTAACCTCTACAACCACCGTTGGGCATATGACAGACGGGGATAACCATCCCAGGGAACAAGCAGGGACCTAAAGCAACACTGAACCACCAGAGCAATCATACTGCTAAAATGGACACCACGGGATTCGAACCTGGGTCATCGGTGTGCCAGGCGAACGCTCTACCACTTGAGCTACGGAAGTGGGACAAAAAAAAGAAGGAAACAGAAGAAGGAAAAAAAAGAAGATTGCTAATGTAGTAAGCTATAGTGTTATATAGTTTGTTCATACATAACACAGCTGACAGTTTGCATTATGCCTACATCACTTAGTCATGATTCAGAGCGAAGCACAGGACAGGGTACCCCACTAACGGAATAGGAACTTAGTCCTGTAAAACATTGCTGGCGTAGAAAGTGAGTTGCTGGTCCTGTCCACATATGTCTGAGGTCCTGGGCTGGCGTGCATGAACGAACTTAAAAGCCGACTTAGACTTAAGTAGCATGTTTCAGTGAAGCGTTAAGTCTAAGTCGACTTTTAAGTTCGTTCATGCACGCCAGCCCTGATCTAGTTGTTACAGCAGTGTTAAGCGGCAGTGTAGGTATGTACGAAGACTTCAATACTGAGCTGGGAGCGGGAACACTATCCCTGTCTAACCTGTGTCAACACTGGAATGACTGACTCCACTGCCAGCCACCAAAGATAAGGCATCGTGATGAGAGAGGGGCAGTGGGGAGTGGAAGACAGAAGGGGAGGTGATGATGATGATAATGATGATGATGACGACGATGATGATTTAATCTTGTATAGCACCAGTTATATGTGAGCATGCTCAATGCACTTGCACACAGAGAGGCGAGAGAGAGAGAGAGAGAGAGGAGGGTAGAGATAGGCGAGAGAGAGAGAGAGAGCGAGAGAGAGGAGGGTAGAGATAGAGCGAGAGAGAGGAGGGTAGAGATAGACGAGAGAGAGATAAAGCGAGAGAGAGGAGGGTAGAGATAGAGAGAGATAGAGAGAGAGAGGAGGGTAGAGATAGGCGAGAGAGAGATAGAGAGAGAGGAGGGTAGAGATAGGCGAGAGAGAGATAGAGCGAGAGAGAGGAGGGGAGAGATAGGCGAAAGAGAGAGAGCGAGAGAGAGGAGGAGAGAGATAGGCGAGAGAGAGAGAGCGAGAGAGAGAAGGGAGGGGATGGGAGAGAGAGGGAGTAGGAAGGAAAGGGGGGGGGGTAAAACAACTTTTACCACAACCTACCATCAGCGACAGAATAATGTAATCAGTGGGCAGGCGATAGCTGGCAGCAAGGCGGTGCTGTACCGTCGTACTGGTCAGTGGATGTCCAGGCAAGGTCAGCAATGTCCACGTCTCCTTACTCGTTGTCCCAGGGACAGAGAAACGAGGTTCGTGTCCTGGGAAGTTTCGTCGCTATAAAATCCTTTCGTGGTTACACAATTTCACGGAGAAGTAGGCTTACATCGTAACCAGCGATTAGAAAGCCTTAACTGTAGTCTTCCCCCCGTTGGGGTGCCAGGGGTTTCAGTATAAATAGTATCCCCACTTTCTGGAAATTTAGTGCTTTAAATTCCCACTGTCACTGTCTTTCTCATTTGCTCTTTCTCATTCCTACTCTGTTCTATCAATCTGCTATACTATCGTCTTCTTCGCTAGACCAGTCTCCTACCTTTTTTCTTAAAAACTCTTACGGGACAAAAACTCCTTGTTTGTGTGTGAGGTCTGTTGGATCAGCTTGGGAATATTGGACGCTTTCTGCAAGGTGGTCACTAGGGCTTCCTATGATGTTATTATTTAGCAATGTAGGCATTTTATATGTATGTGTTTTGTTGATAATTTATAATGATGTTTGTATTCTATTTTGTTTTTGTAAACGGGGGTTCGATAAATTAGAGTGTAGCCTCAGCGTCCCCTGCGTGGGATGTCTTTATTGTAAAGTGACTGGCTGGTGGAGTGCCTTCAGTTTTACCACTAGGGTTGTTTCAGCAGATCTTTTATGCGGATTTGGGGGTTGTCCGGTCCTGATTTGGCTCCGAAGAGTCCGCTGGACCTAAAGCAATAATCATGTAATGTAATGTAACTGTAGTCTTGAGATTATTATTTGATACAATAGCCATGAAACTGGGCCTCTACCTACCAAAACACTCTCTCTTTAAATGTTTTTATTATATTAAGTCGGGAAATATTTTCACATTTCTTTGACTTGCTTTACCGTTTCAAGTGAAGTACTGTCTTTTGGACATAGCTTCATTAGGAAACGAGTCACGCAGCAACAGTTTCTTTT
The DNA here is from genome assembly GCA_036898135.1 of Oncomelania hupensis. Taxonomy (NCBI): domain Eukaryota; kingdom Metazoa; phylum Mollusca; class Gastropoda; order Littorinimorpha; family Pomatiopsidae; genus Oncomelania; species Oncomelania hupensis. Next base: position 67,829,974 of record CM072520.1, on the reverse strand, counting down.
GAAGTGAGGCAAGTTGTTGTTGTTGTTGTGCTTGTTTATTTGTTTGTTTGTTTGTTTGTGGCATCTCAGCCTGCTGTCGCGAATAAAACAGAGCAACAAAACGCGATGCTGAAACGAAAGTTTTGACGACATTTTACGAACGGACGTTTTTCAAACGACACGTCAGTGTCAGTTTACTGAAGAACAAGGCCACACATATCAATTGCTAACGATGCTTTAAGGCGGTGACGGTCTTTTGCGAGCGACAGTTTTCTATATGACACAGGGATGAACATGGATCAACCAGAGATCGAACTTCATATTTGACCATCAAATACTGTTCCCATGACTATATTGATATAACAACAACTACCTTTTACTTTGAGTTTTTCAATGCGACACAAGCGAGAACTAAGACAACACTTCACATCTTGTATTATAGGTATGATTATATTTTACGAGGGGAAATTTGTCATACGACTTAGGCCCAAGGGCGGAGAACTGAGAAAGACGATTGTGTTAACGGACCCGTGATGTGAATCCGAGTGTTGCATCTCTAGTCCTTTCCTATTCTTCCTTCTTCTTCTTCTTCTTCTTCTTCTTCTTCTTCTTCTTCTTCTTCTTCTTCTTCTTCTTCTTCTTCTTCTTCTTTTTCTTCTTCTTCTTTCTTTCTTCTCTTCTGCTTCTTTCTTTTTTTGTATTTTGTATGTTCTTGTTCTTCTTGTTCTTGTTCATCTTGTTCTTGTTCTTCTTGTTCTTCTTCTTGTTCTTCTTGTTGTTCTTGTTCTCTGGTCCTGATATGGCTCGGAAGAGTCTGCTGGACCTAAAGCAATAACCATGTAATGTAATGTTCTTGTTCTTCTTCTTGTTCTTCTTCTTCTTCTTCCATTTTGGGCAATCTGCCATAAAGTTATTTTTTTCTTGTTCTCATAGACGGATATCAAAACGGAAAGGTACAGACAAAAAGACAAGTTATTAAAACAGTATTTATAAAACATATCAGAACTCTGCAGATTAGGACAGGTGATGGCGAAACGCGTTCTGTTGTCTCCCTCTTTCTATTTCATGTTTCCTTTCTTCTTCTTTCCCTCCTTTCTTTCTTTGTTTCTTTTTCTTTCTTTCTTTCTTTCTTTTTTTCTTTCTTTCTTTTTTTCTTTGTTTCTCTCTAATCGTCAATACAGAAACGTGTTTTGTGGAGACAGTTTTAAACCAATGAAGAAAGCAAGTAACCAGCAAAGCTTGGTAACCCTCCCCCACCGTCCCCTTTGTTGTCTTTTATTTGCTGGACTAAAATCGCCTGGTTAAATAGACGTTGCTGTGAAATAAACAGACAAACAAATAAACAAAAAGTTGTGTAACTATTTAGTTTGAAAGAAAGCCAGATGAGGCACCACCACTACAGACAGTGTCGGTCATCAATTGTCACGTTTAGCTGGGCTTTGTCTGTCCTCGTGGCCACGATACAGCACGTCTGATAAAAAATCGATGACAGCAAAAACAACCGCCCTCATCCGTCCAGACTTTGTGTCTTGTGGTCTGTGGAAGATAATGACAAAGTTATGATGGCGCATTACAGAGACGTTCTCCAAGTTTATTGAAACCGTCTTGTAGTTTCAGTGCGCACAGCGGTTTTAAAAGCCCAATAACATCTATGTCCATTCTATATAGAACGGTTATTGTATAGCATACTCACTTGCTTAAAGAGCTTCTCAAGGTGCTAGTCGAAATCGGGCCCTAACCTAAGATGCCAACTTGCTGTCTAGAGCGCGCTGGCTTACACCACGGACAATTGAGCCATTCCGATGGACCTCGTCTTAGTACGCGCATGCGCGTTCCACACTGAACCAGGTCCTCAACATTGGGGACGCGGAGTGCAGTATAAAGAGTCATACCACAAATTCCACTCCGCTTTCCCGACGGCGCTAGAATGAAACTTCTCGATGCAAGGCTCAGTGAAGTGACGTCAAATTTTCTTGTTTAGCACTCTTATCCGTTTTTTATGACAGCACTGAAGCCGCTGTCACAGCACGGATGTAGCATTACGCTTTATAGAGCCTTTTTTATTTCTGAAGTTTTGCTGCTTTTTTGTTTTAACTACCTGTAATTTGTCAAGTTTTTACGTTTTTTACATCGCCACAGAAAAGCCGTCGAGGGAACGTTGTGTACAAATAGCGGGCTGTTTATCTATTCAGTTTCTCCTCCCCTCCCCACCACCTCCCCCCTTTTTCTCTCTTACCCTTCCCCTCCCCTTCCCTCCTCTCTCTCTCTCTCTCTCTCTCTCTCATTCTTCCCTCGTCTCGATCTTAACCTCCTTTTTCAGAGTAAGAAAAGATGTGAAGAGCTGATTAAAACTTTTAGTTTCTTTTCTGCTGAGACATTTCAATGTTCCTTTGGCCCCGCCTGTGCCTGCAGCGCAGTGATTGAACGTTCGCCTGGCACACCGATGACTTGGGTTCGAATCTCGTGGTAGTTAAAAAATTTTTTTTAAGCTGCAGCGTTTCATTGCTTATCTTATCAGTATGATTGCTCTGGTGGTTCAGTGTTGATTTGAATATAGACCCCTACCCTCTCTTCCCTGGGGATAGTTACCACCCTATCGCCGATGGTAGGTGCAGACGTTAAACTTCAATGTTGATTCTCTCCACAAGTACTTAAGTCACAGTTCCGCTACACTCCAATCCCATTTCTCTAGGAGAAGCAACTACCTTCGTTTTACACAGGATTTTTTTTTTCTCTCTCGGTTAACTATTTTTTCTTCTTTTTTTCCTTTACTGTAAAGACGGAAGAAAGAATTATTTTGGTATAAAATCTATTCCGAGGTTGTTTATCGCAAGCCGTGTTTTAAATTTTTAAATTTTTGTTTTTCCTTCTCCAGAATATCATCTTTACCCATATCCGCTTTTTCGATGGAAGAGATTTCTAGATTAATTTCAAAACCTTTCTTCTTCTTCTTCTTCTTCTTCTTCTTCTTCTTCTTCTTCTTCTTCTTCTTCTTCTTCTTCTTCTTCTTCTTCTTCTTCTTCTTCTACTTCTCCTCCTCCTCCTCCTCCTCCTCCTCCTTCTTCTTCTTCTTCTTCTTCTTCTTCTTCTTCTTCTTCTTCTTCTTCTTCTTCTTCTTCTTCTTCTTCTTCTTCTTCTTCTTCTTCGGAGGTTTTCTCCGGGGTCTCCGGTTTCCTACCTCCCTTCAATAATAGTATTGAATGCAGTCATTATGAAATTTCAAAAATAAAAATCGAATTTCTATTCTGACTTCTGTAATAGCGTTCTTTATTGATCGCCGCTCTTTGAGTTGGATTGAAGAAAAAACGCGTGATAGCATCCTGTATTCTTCTTCTCCTCTCTCTGTCTTTTCTCCCTCTCTCTCTCTCTCCCTCTCTCTCTCCATCTCTCTCCATCTCCCCCGTTGGGGTGCCGGGGGTTTCAGTATAAATAGTATCCCCACTTTCTGGAAATTTAGTGCTTTAAATTCCCAATGTCGCTGTCTTTCTCATTTGCTCTTTCTCATTTCTGCTCTGTTCTATCAATCTGCTATACTATCTTCTTCTTCGCTAGACCAGTCATCTACCTTTTTTCTTGAAAACTCTTCCGGGGCGAGACTCCTTATTTGTGTATGAGGTCTGTTGGGTCAGCTTGGGAATATTGGACGCTTTCTGCCAGGTGGTCACTAGGGCTTCCTATGATGTTATTATTTAGCAATGTAGGCATTTTATATGTATGTGTTTTGTTGATAATTTATAATGATGTTTGTATTCTATTTTGTTTTTGTAAACGGGGGTTCGATAAATTAGAGTACAGCCTCAGCGTCCCCTGCGTGGGATGTCTTTATTGTAAAGTGACTGGCTGGTGGAGAACTTTCAGTTTTACCACTAGGGTTGTTTCGGCAGATCTTTTATGCGGATCAGGGATTGTCCGGTCCTGATTTGGCTCGGAAGAGTCCGCTGGACCTAAAGCAATAATCATGTAATGTAATGTTATCTCTCTCCATCTCTCTCCCCACTCTCTCTCTCCCTCTCTCCATCTCTCTCAATCTCTCTCCCCACTCTCTCTCTCCCTCTCTCCATCTCTCTCTATCTCTCTCCCCACTCTCTCTCTCCCCCCCTCTCTCTCAATCTCTCTCCCCACTCTCTCTCTCACTCTCTCTCTCCATCTCTCTCCCCACTCTCTCTCTCCCTCTCTATCTCTCTCTCCATCTCTCTCCCCACTCTCTCTCTCTCCCTCTCTCTCTCCATCTCTCTTCATTTCTCTCTCTCTCTTTCTCTTTCTCTCTCTCTTATGATGTCCATTTTTGGATACAACAGTTTGTAAAACGTCATTTGAAAAAAAACCAACAGCAACATCTAAGTAGAGGTCTGAGGCGATATTTGGATTTTTATTTCAATCTTTATCAAGCCATGGGTAATGGGGAAGGAAGGGCTAGAGGGGAGAAGCGCAAGGGAGGATGAAGTGGGGTGTGTGTTGGGCTGGGGAGGGTGTAGGAGTGTTTGTCAGTGATCTGTATGTGTGTGCGGTGCTACGCAAGTGGTCCAAATAATCTCGTGTCCAATAAAGATGGCGGAAGTGTGTTAAACGTAACAGTGTGGAAATCTTCGATTTTGCGCAAGATTAGAGCGAGTAGCAATCTCCAAACCACCGGTTTAGATGCAAGGACGGTCACCAGCATAGGATTTAAGCCTATTCTCATACCGCCGGACATAAAAGACACAACCCTACTAGGCAGAAAACTTCGCGCCGTCAACCCGGAAGCCGTGTTCCCCGTAACTGTCACCACGTTAGTGGTACCGAGTGGTTGACGAGCAAGGTCCTTTTCAAGACGGCTGTAACTGTAATAAACAGTAGTTCATTTGAACGAGACAAGACGCTTAGTGATCCTTACTGTGATAGAATTTCATAGCTTTTCTGATTCATCCTCACAGTGACCAGAGTAACTCATAATGCTTCGTAGCTTGACACTCGTACTTATGTCCCTTTATGTCGTGTGTTGTACGTCGTATGTCGAATGTCAGTACAGCGATGTTATAAACGGTCCATAATGTTATGCTCTCTTCTCTGTGAGATACAATCACAGATAGCAGTTCAATTCTACCAATGTAAGGATCACAACAGGATTTGTGTCATGCAAATGTCGTACTGTTTATCCAAGTTATAAGAACTTTTGATAGGGAAGTTAATTTGCAACCATATTGTATCACTGAATGTCCGTGAGGTGCGTGTCGATACTGATAGCTGTGAACAGCGATAACAGTCCCCCTGCTTGATTGAAAGGGTTGGCGCAGAGGGGATGAGGAGGGTGTGGAGATGTTTCGGCCAGTGACGTAGGTGTGTGTGTGCGCGCGCGCGTGTTTGTGTGTGACTAGGTAGAAACGCCTTTATTCTGACATACACCTGAACCTCTACGTACTTTCATTTGACGGACCCCGTTATTTTGACGTCAAAACAGTGTTCCGTTAGGGCTGTTTTAGGGTTAGGTTAAGGGTTAGGGTTAGCTTCAAAAAATGGACAAATTCGTAAAAATGTCAAAGTAACGTATGTGTAGAGTTTCATGAAAGTCATCACAACGGCGTTTCTACACGGTTGTGTGTGTGGGGGTGTGTGTGTGTGTGTGTGTAGGTGTGTGTGTGTGTGGGGGGGGGGGGGCATGTAGAAACGACGTTACAGTGACACACTCATGGAACTCCACATGGTTTCTTTTGACTTTTTTGGAAGGCTGCCCTATTTTGACGTCAAAATAGAGTTCCGGTAGAGTTACAGCTGTTTTAGGCTTAGGGTTAGGTTAAGGGTTAGGGTTAGTGTTTGGGTTAGGGTTAAGGTTAGGGTTAGGGTTAGGGATAGGTTCAAAAATTTGAAAATGTCAAAATAATGTCACTGAAATGAAAAGTGTGTCAAAAAAAATCCCTGTTTTTTTCACAACAGTCATCAGAATGTCGTTTTTACAAAAATGTATGTGTGTGTGTGTGTGGCGCTACGCAGATGGTCCAAATAATCCTGTGTCCAATAAAAATGGTTGAAGGTTTTGTTTGTCTAGGCAATACCATTGTGGCATCTCCTACACCCAACGCTTTTCTCCCCCCTCCTCCCCCCCCCCCCACCTTCCCCTTCTTCTTACTCCCCTTCCCTCGGCATCTTAGATCAAAGCGCCCCTGGGTTTTTGTATTTCTAGAATTATCTGAAAATACTTTGATGTATTCTGAAATCAGAGCGAGCCAATTGCCGGCCTGTTAATGGGGTCCATTGTCTCTTTGAAACCCCACAACACGTAGGGCTAGCTCAAGAGGTAAGATTCAAGATAATATTTAGCATCAGACTTTGCAAAGACCATCTTGCAAGGCACGGTGCAAGGAGGCAGGAGAAGAGGGAGACAGAAAAAGAGATGGGAAGAAAACATTCGAGAATGGACTGGCTTCACGTTGAGCGAAGCCATGACGACAGGGAAAGATAGAGTACGCTGGTTAAACGATCACCTGTGGTGCCCTAACGACTTTCGAGTTACGGGATAGGATAGAATAAGAGAGGATAGATATATTTAGTGTGTCCCCTCTAGATTTGTGGGGACAGAAAGTTGCGGGAATATCAGGTTGACCTCAGCAGGTTGTGGTGGAGAGGCGACGTAAGACCCTGTCGCCTATCCTACGCAATGTGAGCTGTAACCTTTTGCTGGGTGCAAATGGGGTGTCCCACAGTCCGTTTTTCATTACGTGGTTCAGTGGCTTTTACAGGCTTGTTGGAGACGACACAGCGAGAAAAACTAGCTTTAGCAAAGTGGACAGAAATAGGGAGATGATCACAGCCCTGTGTTTGGCTCTTCTTTTCTTGCTGTTTTCATTTCCGCACTCTTGTTTGTGCACAGATCCCGCCCCACCCGTCCCCTCCACCCTCCCACCTATCTCCCCACCTCCGTCCCCTCTCTCTCTCTCTCTCTCTCTCTCTCTCTCTCTCTCTCTCGTTCGTTCTGCCATGCCTAACATATTCATCCATTGTTAAGGTAAAAAACCATAGCATTAACGGTCCACACACACACACATTTTCTGTTTCTTTTTCGGCGGCATTTCGAAAACGAAAAGTGTTATTGCCGGAAGCACGCCTTTCGCAACAAGGGGAGTTACTCTAACTCTCTCTGCTGATGCATGTGTCGTTTGCTTGGCGCTTCTGATACTCGATGTTTGACAATAACTCATAACACCTTTATTTATCCGATAGGAAATTAATATGGCCAGAAGCAATAACAACAGACCTGAGACAAGCAAACAAAAAACGGACAAAGGGTGGCAATTTGAGGCGTAAAACCTAAGGATAGCGGGCCGATCAGAACATGACTCTTTCGGACATTTTGGAATTTTATCGGTGAATGGCCGATTTGCCGACGAAAACGACATCAATGCACTGTACCACTGTAAGTGTGATATTTCCCGATGCCTTAGTTCATTCTCTACCAGTAGATACTTAAATCAAATATTAGTTTATAGGGACATGGTTGTCCCCTATACGCTATGTGTCCGGGGACGTTAATCTACATAATGAAATAAAATAGGGACATACAAATCGGAAGAGAAACAGGGGAGAAGTTAATTGTAAGAAGGTTTCAGATGTAATTGTTGCTGGTAGTATATGTTATATCAGAGAGAGAGAGAGAGAGAGAGAGAGAGAGAGAGAGAGAGAGAGAGAGAGAGAGAGAGAGAGAGAGAGAGAGTGAATGACATTTTGTCACCCTACTTCCTCCAACACTCTCTTTCAACAACCAACCACAGTAACAACAACAACAACAACAATAATAATAATAATAATAATAATAATAATAATAATAATAATAATAATAATAATAATAATAATAATAATAATAATGGATTCTATACACGCCTTATTCCTAAATCAGACTCAAAGCGCGGCGATCTGTAATCAACATACAGGCTCACATGTTACAGACGCCCCCCTACATACAAAACAAACACACATTCATCACTCAAACACTTTGTGGTGTTCAGACAAGTCGCCATTAAAAGACGGATAGGAAATGGAAGTTTTATTTGTGAAATTTTTGATTGATTGCATCCAATACCATTAGTGATGGGAACAAGGAAACCGGAGTACCCGGAGAAAACCTTCGGTGACCTGAATAGTCTCGTACCTAAGTCACCTAAGTTCGCCCCTTGCGGGAATCGAACCCGCGACCTTCGGCATAGGAAACCGGCGACTTATCCACTGCGCCACGAGGCCACCCTTCCCCCCTCCTAACCCCCCCCCTCTCTCTCTCTCTCTTTCTCTCTCTCTCTTTCTCTCTCTCTCTTTCTCGGGGGGTCACGTGGTTGCCGTGACCGCGAATGGCGGCTTTCTTGAAAGCAGCGTAAAAACTGGGAAGTTTTTGGTCATATTCTGCCAGTCTATGTGGTGTACGCATACTGTGAAAAATGCCTAGTGACAGCCTTCATCACCGGCAATCTACAGGCCGATTTCTGGCCACGCTTATGGACGATTTCATAAGAAATTTGACTCGGCAAGTTTTTGCAAAGTGTGAACTATCGTGCTGGTGTGTAGTGACTGTGTCAAGCTCTAGCAAGTGTGACTCAACAGCCCGGTTCAATGGAGTACGTGTGTTTGTGGCGTGTCTACTGCTCTTGTGTGGTGATGTCGAGTCAAACCCTGGACCTAATACACCCACAAAGAAGAAAGAGAATGATGAAAATAGACAGCAACATGACTCTACCCAGGCATCCTCCACTCTACAGCAAGACCGCATTATGAAAGGCATCGAAAGTCTCAGTGAACGTATGACTGCCTTTGAAAACAACCAAGTTAGTCAGATCCAAACTATGAAGAGTGGATTAGAAGATCTTAGGGACACTTTCACTGCAAGGTTAGCACTCATAGACAGCAACCAAGAAAAGCTTCAAAGCCGTGTATCTGACCTACAGACTGTGTGCAGTGATTTACAATCAGAAAACTTAGGCCTACGCGAAGAACTGTGCTACTTGAAAAGCAAATGTGACAGTCTAGAGAATCACAGCCGACGGAATAATTTGGTGTTTTACGGCATTATGAGGGAGTCGGGCCCAGAAAGTTGGGATACGTGTGAGAAGAAGGTGAAAGAAGTGATCAGGCATGGACTAGGCATAGAAGAACACATCAACATAGAGAGGGCGCACAGAACGGGGCCTGGCAACGCCGTCATTGTTAAACTGCTCTCATACAAGCAGAAGATGTCAATTTTGACCAAGGCTCGCACCCTAAAAACCTCAGATCGATTCAAAGGGGTGTATATCAACGAAGACTTCTCACGATCAGTCAGGCAGAAGCGCCGAATGCTACACGAAAAAGCCAAAGCGATGTTCAGTGCAAGTGGCGAGAAAACAAAGATGAAGTTCGACAAATTGATCACCAGAGGGGGAGTTTACACGTACGACACAAACACCGAAGCAATCGTGCCGATACAGAGACGAAACATCACGGGTGACACGCACGAACAGACAACCTTCAACCACGACCACAGCGATGACCGACAACAACACGCGGAGGGGGCGTACGGGGGCAGTGACAGACGAGAGATGGACCCAGAAGACTGGAACTTCAACCCCTTCGCGATGCCAGTTCCAGATTTCCCGCCCCTGGCAGTAGACAGACCTAGCGACCGCGACAACGTCCACTACGATGACGAGGGGCATGCAGACGATGACCGACGAAGGGTATCGATGCCAGCGGCGACAAACAGTGCGAAGCCTACGCGCAGTGTAAACAAACATTTTACTAGGGAAAGCCCCGTGTGGACCCGGCACGCGACGCGCACTTCTTCATTGAACAGTAGGCCTGATGAAAACGGTTTAAAAGGTAATCAAGGCCTGAGTGCGCGTGGTGATAAGGGTCAGACAAGCCTCCAGCAGTGGACTATGACTGGACACAGGACAGCGACGCAGCCTGGAGGAAGAGGGGATGGAGGAGCAGGTAGGGGTGGGAACAGCATCAGAGGGGGGAGGGATAAAGCTAAAGAAGGAGAGGGAAGGGGAAAGGGGGACAACAGAATTAAATAGGGGTGTGGCCAAGGCCCAAACACGTTGTCAATATGTACGTGGAACTGTGAAGGGTGGCTGAACAAACAAGATATTTTTGATGTTGTTCAAACACTGAATCGTTTTGATATCTTTGCTCTCAATGAAACTTTTGTTGACAAAGCAAACCTGTCTTATGTTCATTTCAAGAAGTATGACATTTTTTTCTCTAAAGCTGTTAAATTAAGCGTTGCTGGAAGAAGATCTGGGGGTGTTTTAGTATTTGTTAGCAAAGCAATTTCTGAACGTGTGGAGGAAATTAAATTACCCTACGACCATTTGATTGTTTTACAGTTGAAAAAAGAGCTGTTTGGTTTGGAAAAAGATATCTGTCTCATGTGTGTATATGTGCATCCTTATGACAGCGACTATTGGAAAATTGCTGAAAATGGATATGGGATGGAGGTGATAGAGCATTGTATTGTTGATTTGCATGAAAGACTGGATGATTTTTCACTCATTATTTGTGGTGATTTAAACGCTAGGACAGGGGTGGAGAATGTTTTGCCGTTTGACTTTGATGATTTATGGATGAATGCAGATGCTGAAAGGAATGATGATAATGAGAATGAAAAAGAAGAGTGGAAGAGAAAATCTGATGATGAAGATATAAATGCATTTGGGAGAAACTTGTTAGAGTTGTGCTCTGTGATTGATTGTGTAATTGTGAATGGGCTATGCAAGTTTGATTTTGAGGATGCGTTGACTTATGTGGGTGCAAATGGTGGAAGTGTTGTTGACTATTTTATTGCATCTAAAGACCTATGTACAAAACATTTTATGTCCACTTTCAAGGTTGAATCATGTATAGACTCACCACATTTCCCAGTAGCTATGACTTTGAATGTTCACCATAATAATTTACAAATACAGGAGGAAAGTAAAGGCCATTGGATAACGAAAACAGTTTGGGATAAAAGCAAAGAGGAAGAGTTTATGTCCACTGTCAATTCAGAAATTTTTCAAACTACGTGTAACAATGCGATTGTTTTGATTGACACAAATGTTGACGCAGCTTTAAAAGTATACACAGACGCCCTGCGCGCGGCGAGCGAGTGTATGACAAAGCGAGTGAGATTGGGAGGTGCCCCGCGACAGGCGCGGTGGTATGACAGCCAATGTAACACTGCCAAGCTGCACGCGAGACGTATGCTAGCGAATTTCAGGTTCACGAGGCAGGCACAGGATAGAGAGCTGTATGTTGCGGCGCGTAAAAACTATAAGACTTTGATTAGTAAAAAGAAATTAGAGTATGGAAGAAATAGAGCAGAATACCTAGCGTCCTTAGGAAACAATTCAAAATTGTTCTGGGGCGAGGTAAAAAACATATCTGGAAAAAGGAAGAGTGGGATTTGTAAGGATATTACTGTAACCGAGTGGTTTGATCATTTTAAAAACGTATTTAATGGTAACATTGTGATTGCAAAAGACGAAACGTTGCTAGAACGCATAGATAATACTCCTGCAAATGAAAACGATTTTTGTTTTGAGCTAAACAGACCCATTCTAGAAGAAGAAGTAAGAGATGCAATAAAGAGGATGAAAGTAGGTAAAGCCTGTGGAGTAGATAACGTACTGGCAGAAATGATTAAGCTATCAGGGGAAACAACCGTTTTGTTTATGACAAAGTTGTTCAATGCACTATTCGATAGCGGGACTTACCCAGCTGATTGGGTCAAAGCTATTATTGTACCTATTTTTAAGAAAGGGGAGTTCGGTCTTGCTGACAATTATAGAGGGGTATCACTGTTAAGCTTAGTTAGCAAGTGTTATACATCGGTATTAAATAAGAGGCTAGCAGGCTGGGTAGAGGGTAACAGCAAGTTAACGGAATCGCAGGCAGGATTTAGAAAGGGGTATTCTACCGCCGACCATATTTTTACCTTAAATGCCATAGTACAGAAATGTTTAAGTAAAAAGGGAGGAAAGCTGTATGCCTGCTTCGTGGACCTGAAAAAAGCCTTTGATTCTGTCCAACATCAGCCATTGTTCGAAATTCTTTTTCACACTAATAATATTGAGGGGAAATTTATGAAAGCAATTGTATCTATATATAGAACTGTGTTGTCCTGTGTAAGGGTTCAAGATAAACTTACAGAATTTTTTGACTGCCCAGTCGGTTTGCGTCAAGGTTGTATCTTGAGCCCAGAAATCTTTTCCTTATTTATTAACGAAGTAGCGACAGCAATTGATAACAATGGATTGCATGGTATACAGTTATTACCTAACTTGATTGACCTATTTTTGTTATTGTTCGCAGACGATATCGTGCTGATGTCAATCACCCCTCGCGGGTTACAGAATCAAATTAATATTTTAAATAATGCATGCAAAAGACTGTACCTGAATGTTAATATAGACAAGACCAAAATAATTGTTTTTCGCAAGGGAGGGTTTTTGGGAAGAGCTGAATCATGGCATCTCGATGGAAAGCATCTACAAGTTGTCAATGAATATAATTATCTCGGATTTATTTTTACCACCAAGATGAGTATCAAGAAAGGTGTTGATGCGCTAGCATTAAAAGGCAAGAAGGCCTGTTTTGAATGTGTTAGAAATATTTCAAAATTAAGAGAAATTTCGAAAAACTGTTACTTTAAAATTTTTGATACGCAAGTTCAACCAATTTTGATTTATGCCTCGGAGATGTGGGGCCTACACCGGTTAGACAACATTGAGAGAGTTCATACTTTTGCATGCAAGAAATACTTAAACGTACCCATAGGAGTACCTAACAAATTTATTTACGGTGAGACTGGACGCTACCCCTTGTATGTAAACAGCGCAGTACGTTGCATACGTTACTGGCTAAAGCTTCTCAAATTAAATCCAGACAGACTGCCCAGACAAGCTTACCAGATGCTAATTAACTTAGATAACAGAGACAAACCTTGCTGGGCAACAAAAGTAAAAAACAATTTATTCTCCATGGGGTTGGGGTACGCGTGGGTACAACAGAGTGTGGGGTGCGAAAACACCTTTGTTAGTCTATTTAAACAAAGAATGAAGGATAACTATATACAAGAATGGGACAGTTCAGTATTGAGGAAAGGTAATTATCAGCAATATAGAATATTTAAAGACGTTTTCCAGGCAGAAGCCTACCTTGATTTTATGCACATTAAGTGTTTTAGAGATTGTTTGATTAAACTTCGACTGGGCGTTCTACCCTTGAAAGCTTCATTATTTAGGTTAACTTTTGGTGACGTAGGTGGCAATGTATTATGTGCATTTTGCAATGCTGTTGAGAATGAAAATCATTTTCTATTAGAGTGTTCTTTATTTAATGATCTTCGAGATAAATATATAACTTTCCCACTTCAATCGTATGTACATGCTTTGCAGAATGGATCAAAATTCTATTTATGGAGGATAAGTCTGTATATTTTTCATGCACTAAAATTAAGATCAGAATTTTATGAACAGCTAGCTATTGCAAGCTAATGAATGTTTAACATATGCCGTCGATTTATAATGCAATATGTATACTATATTACCACGTGACTACCATATGTACATTCTAGGGGCTGGAGGCCCGAAGAATTGTGTTTGTTATGTGATGTTGTTTTTTGCTAAATACACGGACGAAGTCCAAACGTCAAACGTCAAACGTCTCTCTCTTTCTCTCTCTGTCTGCCTGCCTGTCTGTCTCTGCCTGTTAGTCTCTGTCTCCGTCCGTCTCTGTCTCCGTCCGTCTCTCTCTCTCTCTCTCTCTCTCTCTCTCTCTCTCTCTCTCTCTCTCTCTCTCTCTCTCTCTCTCTCTGTTTACGTCTGTCACTTGGTCACGGAATGTGACTGTGTGTGAGTGGTTGTTTGTGATAGTAAGTGGGTGTGGGGTAATTGACCGTGTGTGTTTATAGCGTTGTGGTGGCCAAGATAACAGCCTGTGTTTATAGGAGAGAGAGAGTGTGTAGCATGCCCTGTCAGTATGCGTTTGTGTCCCTGTGCACGTGTGCGTGCATGCGTGAAAGAAGTACATGAAATAATGCGCGCGAGAGAGATCAATTTGGAAACGTGGGCAAACAACTCGCGAGATCTCGAACAGATGCGAAAAATTCATCATCCGGGCATTCACGCCTTGTTTGGCCTCCCTTTGGGTGATGGTGATCTCCCCTGGCACATGTTTTCCCAGGAGTGGTTTCCCTTGGTAAGTCAGTTTGGGGATCAATGAATCGTGCAAACACGAGGCTGAGACTGACTTTCTCACCGGCCATCACACAAGATGGTCGCCATTTGCCAGCCGCCTTCTTCTTTCTTCTTCTTCTTCTTCTTCTTCTTCTTCTTCTTCTTCTTCTTCTTCTTCTTCTTCTTCTTCTTCTTCTTCTTCTTCTTCTGTCTCTTTTTCTTCTTCTTTTTCCAATCATCATCATGGTCATCATCATCATCACCTCACCATCATCATCATTATCATCATCATCATCATCATCATCATCATCATCATCATCATCATCATCATCATCATCATCATCATCTTCTTCTTCTTCTTCTTCTTCTTCTTCTTCTTCTTCGTCTGCTAGACGATTTCATTCGGAGAAGAAAGCACTTTAATGTCATTATGATTATTGGATTGACTGGTTCAAGACTCTCTCAGCCCTGCTTGCGCGGGTACCTCAAGAACTCTCCTAGATCCTAGTCGATAAGTACACTACTCCTTGAGAGTACTCAAAAGTATCGAAGCTCGTGCCTTGTTGTTACCGCTGTACTAAGTCCTACGATGCTCAGTCAGTTGCGCGACGGTCAAGACACTCTGTATGAATCCTAGCCAGTTCATTAGGCCTATTCAGGCTGGCAGTACTTGGTCTCTGCTGGACAGTACAATGGCTGGACTACCAGATCACTGTGTAGATTATCAATGCGGCAATACGACGTCGTCTGGATGAAGAGAGAGAGAGAAAGAGAGAGAGAGAGAGAGAGAGAGAGAGAGAGAGAGAGAGAGAGAGAGAGAGAGAGAGAGAGAGAGAGAGAGAGAGAGAGAGAGAGAAAACAAAACTAACGAACGAACGAACGAACAAACAAAACTTTAATTCCTGAAGGCACTGTCCCTTAGAAAAGGGTCACAATACAATACATGGAAAACAATAAAAGCAAACCGAATGCAAATAGAACAATTATCAAAGTCCAAGGTCATGGCGATGATGATGACACCCATCCGCGTCTCCTGTTCCTGAAAGAGAGAGAGATAGAGAGAGAGAGAGAGAGAGAGAGGGAGAGGAGTCTCTGGGTACTCCGGTTTCCTCAATTTTTTCCGTATTGGTATTAACATTGACTTCTGTAATAGCGATCTCTTCAGATCGCCGCGCTTGAGTCCAATTAAAGAAAAAAAAGCGCGTGACAGCATTTGTTATTATTATTATTATTATTATTATTATTATTATTATTATTATTATTATTATTATTATTATTATTATTATTATTATTATGGTAGATTTGTGAAGTTATAATAATATAAGTGTATCTAGGATGTTTATACATGGAAGTACAGCTGATGGATACAAATGTCACCTTCTTATATCTTAGACCTAATGGCACTGCCAGAAGTTGTAGTTCCGTGATGGACGGTTTCTCTCACACTTTCATAAATAATAAATTCACCGGTACGGTGTCTGGTTTTAGTTTTCTGTAGTTTTGTACAAGCTGGTCCCTGGAAGCTGAGATGAAGCCGACGATAGCATCTAATCTGGATTATGCCCAAGACGATAGCATCTATAACCTGGATTATGCCCAAGACGATAGCATCTTTAACCTGGATTATGCCCAAGACGATAGCATCTAACCTGGATTATGCCCAAGACACTAGCATATAACCTGGATTATGCCCAAGACGATAGTATCTAACCTGGATTATGCCCAAGACAATAGCATATAACCTGGATTATGCCCAAGACGATAGTATCTAGCCTGGATTATGCCCAAGACGATAGTATCTAGCCTGGATTATGCCCAAGACGATAGCATCTAACTTGGATTATGCCCAAGATGATAGCATCTAACCTGGATTATGCTCAAGACGATAGCATCTAACCTGGATTATGCCCAAGACGATAGCATCTAACCCGGATTATGCCCAAGACGATAGCATCTAACCTGGATTATGCCCAAGACGATAGCATCTAACCTGGATGATGCCCAAGACGATAGCATCTAACCTGGATTATGCCCAAGACGATAGCATCTAACCTGGATTATGCCCAAGACGATAGCATCTAACCTGGATTATGCCCAAGACGCTGTACGCAAACTCCAGTCCTGTTCTCTGTAGGCCCAGGGGAGCTAACCCACTACAATGAATCCGCAGTAGCAAAAAGAATGTGGATCCTCACTCGCGCAGCGGTAGCTAACAAACATCCATTTGTAGAATGATTAGGAAGGGTGGGATTAACCGATAATAAGTGATAGTTAGTTCTAGGATTAACCTATAATAAGTGATGATTCTGCATATAATACAATGGGCTTATATCAATGTCGTCCCAGTGATAGGACTGTAGTTTTCGGTGTAAATAAATATATTATAGGTTCGTTGGTACGCTGTTTGGCCAAAGATACATGGGCTGACCCATGGACTCTATACTATAATTATAGTGTCCATGGGCTGTACGCTACTACTGCTACCAATGTGCTTTCGCGGATCTAAGGCCTTTTTAGACGTGAACATTTTTTTTGGCAGGCAAAGGTAGCAAGCATTGCAGGCAAAGCTTTGCTTGTCTGTAGTGTTAGGCACAGCAGTGCATTGCCTGCAATGTGACTTTGACTGCGTAGTAACAAAATGGCTTCCGTTATTTTCGATAGAAAACGCAAGCTAACTGAAACAGCAGTTGAGATTGTCGTTGTTCTTGTAGCGTTTGTTTGTTTGTTGATTATAGTCACACGACACTTTCGCATATAGGTGACTACTGGACCGATTTATACTGACACCAGCGGGCCAGTTGTTGGTAAAGGGGAAAATAATATGATCACACGTTGACCAATCCGGGATTCGAACCAGCGACCTTTCGGTTACTAGCAAGACGCTCTTACCAACTGAGCTACCCGGCCCCTCTCTTCTAGCGTGCTAAACCAGCAGGTTTTATTCCCAAACCGTCACTAATTGACAAGTATTACAGCAACCATTGTCTCAAGGAAAGGAGGAGTCAAAAGAGTCAATGAACCGATTGAATCAGCAAATGAAAGTGGCATTGTTTTTCATTGGCTGCCTCATGGGGACGTTTTGCATTTGAGCATTGTGATTGGTTACAGGGGATACACCTTCGGCAGCGCGCAAAATAAAATAGAAATAATCCTATCGAGGCAAAGGGTGGCGCGCAAAGGTCAAAATGAGTTCAGATGTGGTCACGTGGGGGTCACGTGACAAGGATGTCTTTTGCCTGCCACTAAACATAACGAAACAATCACGTTCACGTCTGAAAGGCCCTTAAAGGCCCGTTTGCTTTAGGCGAGAAACCTACTACTTGTGTTCGACCCAAACTGTTGGTTTTTCCTTGTCAGATGGCAGAGCTTCCACTGTATTTTAGCAGGCACTGACAGAGGTCCAGCACAAAGACTGACAGTTTGGTTCAAACCTTTCTCGCAAGTGAAAACCGTAGAAACGTTTTATGACGTTGTCAAGATTAATGTGTATATTACACGATAGTAAATGTTCAAACAAGGTGGCAAGCCATTCAACTGTATTTCAGGGAAAAAAAGCATTTTCAAAAGAGTTAATCTTGTTGGCTGCGTTTTGTCTCGGCTGTGTCCTAAAGAAGAAAAAGGAAACATAGAATGATGGTCACCGACCTGAAATATCTATAAACTACAAAATCAAAATCGGACCAGGCAGTTTTTAGATACAGCGCAAACGTATGTAGAAAATGGTGAAGCACGATGACCTTGGCCTTTGAGAAGGTACAACATCGAATGATTTAATATGCTTAGCAGTAGTTAAAGTATGCACAAAGTAAAAGCAATAAATTTCGGTTCAGTGATAGCTTAGGCCAAAAGTGGGTTATGAACAAAAAAGCGAAATTCGGAACGACCAACCGACTCACCGACTGTTACGTTGAAACGCGCATGATGGTGCGTGTGAAATGCGCACGATATTATGTGTGAAGCGCGTGCAATGGTAGGCTTGCGTGTGTGACGCGCGCGATAGATCTGTTCATTTTATTTTGCAACGCATGCAGTAATAGAGTGTATTCATCTTTGATTTGATTTTGCGAAGAGGTTTTGTATAGCGTTGGTGATTTTAGTTGGTCGATATTATTTGAGAATTTTCTCGAGTCAGTTGTTTACTATCGATCGAAGCGTATGGATAGTTCTAACCATGGAAGCTTCCATTTTAAATAGAGTTGTATGACGTAAGACAGTGATGATGAAATTACTTCTGATTGGTTGAGGTGTGTCCCGTGGGGGGGGGGGGGTATTCTCGCTCTTTCTGGAGTTTAGAGAGACTGTATATATATAGTGCCGCACTGTTTCAAAAGTGGTGGTTTTTTTAGAGAGAGTTGAAGGTAGGGAGAGCTGCTGTATTAGAGTTAAGAAAGTTGTAAAAAGTGGAAAGTTCACAGTTGAGAATTGTAGAGTGGAAAAAGCGATTGAGCAATGGTATGCAGTTGTTGATGTGTGCTGAATAAAAGTGGAAAACTTCATACGACGACTCCTGACTTGTTGATGATTGAACGGGTTGCGTGGATAAACGAATCTAGTTACACCTATCAGGATTTCAAGCATCGGGGTTGAATCAACTACTGATAGAGAAAAAACAACATCGAGTGTAACACTGACAATCGGAGTGTTACTGATGATTGCTTTATGATATGAAGTGCCTGTATACCAACGCTCAACAAAATTGCTTCGGCGGTTATTGAGATATGGAACAAACACGTGTTTAGCCACAAAATAACTCCAGTGACCTTGACCTTCGCAGTAGAGCAAATTTGAATGCACGGTAGGCAGGTCACTGACTTAGGTAAGGCTCCTTTGAAGTTTGGTCACAATCAGTTCAGTGGTTTTGGACATATGAAGACTACAGGGGAAAAAAGGCACATGTCACACATTTCCACTTTTGAGATAAATGAAATTTTGTCTTTGAAAGTCGCTATGTTTGTTCTTACTGTAATTCTTGGGACACTAAGTGTTTTGTCTTAAAGATATATCACTTCTTTTGTATTCATGAGAATTTCTCTGTCCAGATTGTATAATTTAATTAAATATGGAGGATTTTAAACCACCAGGGTGGTCATGGACATGTGCCTTTTTTCCCTTTTACAGACCACTCACTTGAGACTTTCTTCTACAAGCTGAATTGCAATGTACTCAGTCAATGTAAAATGGATTATAATGCCTATTTTGCTGTGGTAAATGAGTAGGTATGATGGAACTGAAGTTGATTTTGTTATTTTTTATGCCTGTACGAAGACCACAAGAGAAAAAGGGCACATGTCACATTTTCCAATTTTTTTGAGTTATGTCCCCTACTATATAAACATAGAAGCCTAAAGGTTAGCAAAATAGTCAAATCCAACCCAAAAAAGGCCTATGTACTGCTACAGAAACACCCAAAGAAAAGGCATACAGGGGAAAAAGGGCACAAGTCCAGACTGTAAAATGGGAAAAAGGCCTATGTCACAAACAACAATTCCTTTTTTGGGTTGGATTTTACTATTTTGCTAACCTGCAGGCTTATGTTTAAATAGTAGGGGACATAACTCAAATAATTGGAAAATGTGACATGTGCCCTTTTTCCCATGTGGTCTTCATATGGCTTCAAGTGGACAGACAGATAGACCGATGGACCGGCCTACCGACCGACGTTTGGCTCGTTCTGATTGTTCCCGACTATTTCAAAGTGTTTCCAGACAGTGCAAGGTTGTTTGGGGAGCGTAAATGATGGATCATTGGTTGGCTGCATGTATCATAGTCAGCAGCGATTGTGTGTTAGCGCCACGATGGATGGCGTGGTTGTCGTACGTTAGTGGTTGGTCCTGCTACTAATGTAGGTCCGCTTTAAAGCTGGCTATCTCCCCCCCTCCCCCGCTCCCTCCTGACAGCGATACAGCATGAAGGATGGAGAGATAAGGACTAGATAAATAACTCGTTCTAACTCCTCTACTACCCTAGCATTGAGATGGAGATTGGTACCAGAGAGTGAAAAAGACGAGCGAGAGCAAAGAGAACAAGAGATGAAGAGGAGACAGAGGAGGAAGAAGAACACCTCTCTCTCTCTCTCTCTCTCTCTCTCTCTCTCTCTCTCTCTCTCTTTCCATTTTCTTTCTCTCTCCCCTCTATTCTAGCAATAGAAAAGGTGTACAAAAAACTTTTTTCATGTATCACTGTCAATTCTGGAACTGCCTTCGCTTGACTTGGTAACCAGAGTGCCTGCTTTCGACATTATGCTTTACATACTGAATGTCACGACACAATAGCTGCGCCCAGACGCAGACTTAGATTATACTGCACCCTCAACTGACTATCTGCTCCGTCGATGTTTCATTTGCTGCTAAGTGGGTTTTCAGTGAGTCTTCTTTGTGTTGCTCTTTTAGCGCTGTTATCTCAAATATGAGGAAACAACATATTCCTGCGCGAACTGTCAGCGGTGTTTGACCTACATAGACTACGATACTGTATCTTACCGGAAGCGCAAAGGACAACACTAAATATAGAGACGTGTGGTGGGAGGGGGTAGGGAGGAGGCTTGGAACGGAGCTGGTGTTCCAGTCTTGTGCCTTCCGTGCGTGGTTCACAGGGATTCTGTGCAAGCACGCGACCATGGAACAGGGCTCTAGTGTGGAGTGTCGTCACCCGCGGGCGTTTGGCTAACTCCTCATCTCGCGTCTCATTTCGCAACAATTTCATCTCGGAAAGGGAGCCAGTGTTTTTAGTTTAATAGGGCAATTAAAAAAACCCCACAATAATGAGTCTCATGTTACATTGCAAGACAGTTTGATTTTACATTACCAAAAAGTCTGAGTCTGATGTTGCATAACAAGACAGTCTGATGTTGCATAACAAGACTGTGATTTTGGATTGCAAGACAGTCTTATTTTTTTTAATAACAGAAAAGTCTTATTTTTAATAACAACAAAGTATCTTTTTTTTATAAAAAGAATGTTTGAGGTTGAATTAAAAGAAAGTCTGAGTTTGAATTAAAAGGAAGTATTAGTTTGAATTACAAGAAAAGTTGAGTTTGAATTACAAGAAAATTTGAGTTTGAAGTACAAGAAAGTCTGAGTTTGAAGTACACAAAAGTGAGTTTGAAGTACACGAAAGTCTACACGAAAGTCTGAGTTTAAAGTACACGAAAGTCTGAATTTGAAGTACACAAAAGTCTGAGTTTGAAGTACAAGTCTCTTTCTGAAGAGGAAAGGAAGAAGGAAGCATCTTGTTTTTTTTAGAGAGTGAAACGTCTTGATTTGAACATTCTGGCAAGGGAGACAACAACGCTCTTCACAGTTGTTGACAAGTTCCGGCACAGCTCGGAGGCGGAATCCCAAATGACGAGGGTTGGGAGAGGTAGAGGGAAGGAATGAGGGTGGGAGGTGGGGAGCGAGTGGTGTGGTGTTTGGAGGGGGGGGGAGTAGAGAGAGAGAGTTTGTAAACAAAGTTAATAAATAAGAATGGTATTTCATTCGCGTTGATGCTTGTTTTGTGTGCGAGTGTTGTTATCCTAAGTAGGGATTTAAAATAATTGAATTTTGAATTTGTTTGCCGGGGTCAAGGAAAGAGGCCACGAGATGAAGCAAAACAAAAAGGCCGTAATTAAAAAGAGAGAGAGAGAGAGAGAGAGAGAGAGAGAGAGAGAGAGAGAGAGAGAGAGAGAGAGAGAGAGAGAGAGAGAGAGAGAGAGAGAGAGAGAAAGACGTTTGGACATCGTCCGTTTACTTCCCAAAAAACAACATTCACATGGCAAATACAACATTCTTCGGGCCACCAGCCCATAGAAAACATGGTTGATCACGTGGTTTTCATATTTACAATGCAAATTTTACAATGTGCACATACAAGTGTCTTTATCCATCTCATTAGCTGGAAGTGGAAAGCAACTGTTCATAAAACTGTGTTCTTATCTTTAATGCATGAAAAATAAAGATGCTTAGCCTCCACATATAAAATTTAGATCCATTCTGCAAGGCAGAAAGCGTCCGCAGTGGGAATGTTAAATATTTTTCTCTCAGTTCGCTATACAATGAACACTCAATTATAAAATGATCCTCGTTTTCTATAGCATTACAACAAGAACATAATACATTTCCATCCATTGCATTAAATGTTAACCTAAAAAATGAGGCTTTCAGAGGTAGAACGCCAATTCTAAACTTAACTAAACAGTCCCTAAAACATTTTATTTGCATATAATCAAGGTAAGCTTCTGCCTGAAAAACATTTTTAAACGCTCTAAAATGCTGATACTTGTCATTCCTCAGCACAGAACTATCCCATTCTTGCATATAAACGTCCATCATTCTTTGCTTAAATAGGCTGACAAAAGTATTTTCGCATCCCACACTCTGCTGAACCCAAGCATATCCAAATCCCAAGGAGAATAAATTGTTTTTTACTTTAGTTACCCAGCAGTTTTTGCCTTTTTCATCCAGGTTTATTAACATTTTGTATGCTTGCTTTGGTAACCTATGTTCACTTAGCTTTAAGAGCTTCAGCCAATAACGTACACAGCGTACCGCACTATTCACAAACAAAGGATAGCGTCCAGTTTCACCATAAATAAATTTGTTGGGTACTCCCATGGGCACGTTCAAAAATCTTTTACATACAAAAGTATGGACTCTCTCGATATTCTCTAGTCTGTGGAAACCCCACATCTCCGAAGCATACAACAAAATAGGTTGTACTTGTGTATCAAAAATCTTAAAGTAACATTTTTTGGAAATCTTTTTTAATTTTGAAATCGTTCTAACACATTCGAAGCCAGCCTTCCTGCCTTTAAGAGCGAGTGCATTAACACCTTTCTTAATACTCATCTTTGTAGTAAATACAAAACCCAGATAAGTATATTCGTTTACGACTTCTATCTGCTTTCCATCGAGATGCCAGTTTTCAGATTTTCCCAAATATCCCCCTTTACGAAAAACAATTATTAGAGAGAGAGAGAGAGAGAGAGAGAGAGAGAGAGAGAGAGAGAGAGAGAGAGTGTGTATATGTGCTGGAAAGTTTGGAAGATCAGAACCAACCAAACTAATATAATTATATTTAGAAGCAAGATTATTAAGGAATCAGAAAAAGAGGGGGGGGGTGATGTTGGTGCGTGTGTGTGTGAGTGTGGGCGCG
>CM072520.1:67774207-67804207 GCA_036898135.1 Oncomelania hupensis | reverse complement strand
GAAGAAGAAGAAGAAGAAGAAGAAGAAGAAGAAGAAGAAGAAGAAGAAGAAGAAGAAGAAGAAGAAGACGAAGAAGAAGAAGAAGAAGAAGAAGAAGAAGAAGAAGAAGAAGAAGAAGAAGAAGAAGAAGAAGAAGCAATGTTGTTTAGCAACACTTCATTTGATCTAAGCGGGCAGGGTAGATTTGTGATCTACAGACCTATCTCCTGCCTGCGACCCTGTTAGCCTACAGCCCAGACCAAAACACCCAAAACTAATTGCAACAGAAATGAATGGTTATGTAAATGGTAGAATGGTATAATAAGAATATATCCTAGGAGTTATAAGTCGTTTACTTCACAAACGAGTTAATTATTAATTATTAAAAATTTCCCCCGCTGGCGCTTTAACGTTTTTGACGCGAACAGCCTTCCCTAGTAAAACGCCTTTGTTTTGATACTGTATCCTGCTCTCGTGCCCTATGACCCTGCTCTAGCAGACAGTCTTGTGTGAGTCATCGCTAGTGTTTTTCGCTTGTTTCATCCTTTTTCATCACTATTTTGATTGCAATGACTTTGCATTAGCTTCAGAATGGTTGTGGACCGCTAATTAATAAGTATGCACTGCGCTAAAAATGTTTATTAAAAAATAAAAAAAAAGATCGCTGTGACACTCACTGCAAGTGCAACCCATCGTCTGCTACAGTTGTCAATGAAGATCCATTTTCGTAATTCAAATACAAGTCATGTTTTTATACAACAAATACTATAATCAGCCTTGTTTGCTTTTAATTGTTTTTATTTATTAAGCGCAAATAATGTTTGTCATTGCCATTTTAAAGATACAGATAAATCGGTTCTACATCAATCCAGGTACAGCTTGGTCGGAAAGTTAAAATTATGGAAAGCGAAAATTGTCAAAACCAAAGTCACACCAATTTTATTTCGCTTCACAAACATCATGTTTTGGTACTCCTCTGATTCCATCTACCAGTAGAGTTGTTACCAATAGTTTCACCTTGTGTGTATTGTTTCTTTTTTTTTTCATTTTATCCCCCTTAGTACTGATTAGAGAGAGAGAGTGAGAGAGAGAGAAAGAGAGAAAGAGCAAGCGAGAGAGAGAGAGAGAGGTTGGTTAATGGCTTTATGCCCATCAACAAAACAGGGTGAGAGAAAAATTGTGTGTTTATCTTTTGCCCACTCACTGCTAAATAAAGAAAAAATAATTAAAATGTCATTATATTTTTCAAATGGTTGTGGTGGGTTCCAGATTATGGAGCAGTGTATTATCTGTGGCAAGAATCTTGATTCTGGAGAGAAGTCAGTAGTCCCTCAACAGCGTGGTAGAGATTCCATCAACAGTGCCAGTGCACAGCGAGGTGATGATATATATTTAAATGAAGGTGAGGCAGTGCATGAACAATGTCGTCGGATCTACACCAATAAGCACAACATAAGCAGCTATTTAAGGAAAAAGCAAGCTGAAACTGTTATAAAATCTGGCCAGGAGTTGCGGTCACAAAAACCTCCATTTGATTTCAGAAGATGTTGCCTGTTCTGTAGTAAAGACGCAGAACCTGATGGCAAAACCGTGTGGCCTGTCAGAACACTTGACTTTCAAAAGTCCATCATTAACAGCTGCTCGGAGCGTGCTGATGAATGGGCTGATAAAGTGAAAGGTAGACTGGAATTTGTATCTGACCTTCCAGCAGCTGATGCTGTGTACCACCAAATATGTAGTACAAATTTTAGAACAAAGAGGAAAATACCACAATGCTTTTCTTCAGAAAATGACAACAAAAGGGGGAAGTATGGGAGACCCACAGATGAGAAGAGACTCGATGCTTTTAAAAAAGTTGTCTCCTTTCTCCAGGAAAACGATACAGAGCAGGTTACAATTCACGACTTGATCACCATGATGAAAGAGCATTCAGGTGGCGATGCATACTCTTTTCCAAAGATGAAGAAAGAGTTAGTTAAATATTTTGGGGAAGAACTGGTCATTGCAGAAGTTGATGGCAAGTCAAACGTTGTCACATTTAGAAGAACTGCATCATCAATTCTCCAATCGTTCTTTTCTACACCTGATGTTGATGATGAGGATGCCCAGAAGAGGAAGGTCATCAAAGCAGCTGCTGAGCTGATAAAGAGTGACATAAAACACATTGTCTGTGTCCCAGAAAACATATCCTTCGCCAGATGATGTTGCATCTTTATCAGCTAACTTGAACTTTGTGCCCACATCTCTCCAACTTTTCCTCAGTAACATTTTCAGTGGACAAGATAATAATCTCAAAATTGCTTCCATAGGTCAAGCAATTATGCAAGCAGCTCGTCCACGTTTATTGATTGCCCCACTGCAGATTGGATTAGGTGTGCAAGTCCACCACAGTTTTGAGTCAGAATTTTTGGTGAACATTCTGTATTCCCTTGGATACAGCTCATCTTATAAAGAAGTTAGAACATATGAGCTAAGCGCAGCTGCTAATCAGGAACTGCAGATTCCAACAAATGACCACCACTTTATGCAGTACATAGCTGACAATGTAGACCATAATGCGGCAACCCTCGATGGACTGAAAACATTCCATGGGATGGGAATGATTGCGTCCATCACACCATCTGTCCAAGACAGAGCACCCATACCCAGGAAAACTGACGTCAAACTGGAAGAGGTGATGAAAAAGGCAAGAATTGACATACAATATTGTAGAGAAGAGTGCAAAGGTCTGCTTAAATTAAAGTTTGACAGGCTGAATACAGAACTCTATGAAGATCCGACAAAGGAAATAGAAATCCTGTGGAAAACATCTTGGCTGCTTCATCCCCAAAGACCCTCTTGGTCAGGAACAATGCAAACTGTGCATAATGGTGAGTTTCCTGGACAGTCATCAGTTATTTTTCTGCCCATGATTGATCTCAATCCAAGCGACAAAACATGTATATACTCAACTCTGCTGTTCATCTGTGGTGAAGCAAAGCGCTATAACAAGACTCCCATTGTGACATTTGATCAACCACTGTGGTGGAAGGCACTCGGCATCATTATGAGTCAACCAGATGCAAGTGAACTGCACGCCATTGTCCTCCGGCTTGGCCCATTCCACATGGAAATGAGCTTTCTTGCCTGCATAGGGCATCTTATGGCAAACACAGGTCTTCACGAAGCCCTCTCCGTGGCCTACGCTCCAAATGCAGTCAATGCCATGCTGCAGGGAAAGTCCGTGACGCGCGCAGTTCGAGGACATTTACTCATCGACGCTGCCTTAAATACGTTACATGCATCAGCAATGTTTCATGCACCATTGCCACAAGAACAGGGGTCAAGTGAAGAAATGTCGAATGCACTACAGAAATCTGCAAAAGGCGACCAGCCTTTAGAACAGTATCAATATGACTCAGACACACAGATGGATGAAGAAAGAATCATTAACTTGGATAACCCACTACCTGAAGGTGGATTAGAACAGATTCAAGTTTCAATGAAGGAGGTTCCTCCTGTTATCGAAATTGCTGCTAAGTCCAGTCACGTGGGTGCAGCTTATTCATTACAGGATTGTAGTGACTCCGACTTGCTGGAAGCATCTAAGATGTACAACAAGCTGCTGGAAGGAGATCTGTATGCTAGTGATCTGAAAGGTAGCGAAATTATTGTAAAAATCAACAGAAAGCTGGAAGATCACAAAATGGCCCTGACCAGCAGAACAAGTGCACTTTGGTTGCAATACCAGTCTATTATAGATGTTCTCAAGAATTTTATCAAGGCAGAAAGAACTGGGAACTGGCTTTTGCACTTATCTGCAGTCCATGACATGCTTCCATATTTAGCTGCTGCGGGACATAATCTGTACACAAAGTCAGCGTATCTCTATCTTCAGATGATGAATAAACTTAAAGACACTCATCCTGATGTCTACAAAAGTTTCCTTAATGGATACCATGTTGTTCGACGAAGCAACAGATTTTGGGCAGGCCTTTCTTCGGACCTGGCTATTGAACAGATTTTGATGCGCAGTGTTAAGTCAACTGGGGGTTTGACCAGAGGGAGAGGGATGGGCGAATCACAACGCGCTACATGGCTTCTTTCCATGCCAGCATGCGCCGAAATTAACAATGCCATGCAAGAAGTTACTAATACTCACCGCCATTCTAGTGAACAACATAAAGAATTGGGCCCAGCAAGAAAGGCAAAAGACACTAAGGACATGATGGCTCTCCTGTCCTTTCTGCAGCAACACAATCCATTTGCTGATGATCCCAGCTTGAGAAACATTGTCACTGGCATTGTCGCAGATGCCTCCGTTAATGTTGACAATGCAAAGCAAGTTGGACTTCAAATATTAAAAAGGATGGAAGGTCAAACAGCCGAAGAAATTTCACTGAAAAAGAAAGACAAGGCAGTGACGATGAGTGTCAAAAGCTCTGTCAAAGTAGATGGAAATGCAGTGTGCGTTGATCCTCAGCTTCTTTTTCAACGCTTAGTTGCAGCTGCCAATATTAAGTACGAAGACAAGACAGAAGTTTTTCGTCATGAACTCTGCAGCTTTCCATCCTCATTGTTTGAATCAACTGGCCTCTTTCTGCAACCCAATAAAGCAGTTCTAGCAGATGAACTATG
The DNA here is from genome assembly GCA_036898135.1 of Oncomelania hupensis. NCBI lineage: Eukaryota > Metazoa > Mollusca > Gastropoda > Littorinimorpha > Pomatiopsidae > Oncomelania > Oncomelania hupensis. Next base: position 67,799,611 of record CM072520.1, on the reverse strand, counting down.
GAAACTTGTCAGCAGCACACAAGAACAGCTTCCAAAGGCTATTCTTCAGTTCGTCCTTGATGGTGGTTCCTTACTTCAGCGTATTTTCTGGCAACGTGGAACCACATTTCAAAACATCATTCAGACGTATGCGTGCTTTGTCAAAGGCAGATACCCAAATGCAGTCATCATTTTTGATGGATACTTGTCAGGACCATCTACCAAAGACATCACCCATCTCAGGCGCGGGAAAGGAGTAAAAGGTCAGTCGGTGCATTTTGAACTAGGCATGGCGCTCCAGTCTTCCAAAGAACAGTTTCTTTGCAACATGGAGAACAAACAGCGCTTCATCCATGCCCTAGGGTCAGCACTGGAAACATTCTGCACTGTAATATATGCCAGAGGTGATGCGGACATCACCATTGCCCAAACAGCGACAAAGTGCGCACAACATCAGATCACTGCTGTCATTGGAGAGGACACCGACCTTCTGGTATTGTTGGCTCACCATGCTGATGCAGCTGCACATGACATTTTTTTTACTCTGACAAACAGGGAGGAAAATCTAAGTACTGGAGCATCAAGCAGCTCATCCATGTCCTTGGTGAAACTCGTCATTTGCTGCTGTTTCTTCATGCTTTAACAGGTTGTGATACCACTTCAAGGCCTTATGGTATTGGAAAAGGGACAACACTGCGGAAGTTGCTGCAGAATGATGAACTTAAAAGCTTGGCTGGCACATTTCTACAGCAAAGAACCCAGGAAGATGTGTCAGATGCAGGGGAGAGAGCCCTTGTGCTTCTGTACAATGGCAGATGTGGAGAGAATCTTGATCAACTACGACATCGGCTCTTCTGCTCAAAAGTGGCAGTTGGTACGACCTTCATTCAGGTACATTCATTACCACCCACTTCAGCGGCTACTAAATATCACAGCCAAAGGGTATACCTCCAGGTTCAGCAGTGGATGGGGATAGATACTATGCTTCCGGTAGAATGGGGTTGGAAAATCGAAGATGGACTTTATGTACCGCTGATGACAGATCTGCCAGCAGCACCAGATAAACTGTTGAAGGTCATCCGGTGTACATGTAAAGAGAACTGTGACAGCAAGCGGTGCAGCTGTATAAAGCATGGTCTTCTGTGTTCACCTGGATGTGGTGAATGCCATGGTGTTAGCTGTTTTAATTCTCCTCCAGTAATCTTGGACTAGCTAGTGACACCAAGATGTATAGTGGTATTCCCAATGTGAACTGAAACGTACAGAGCTATAATATTGTGCAATTCCTGGACACCGTAAACACTGTTTGCCATTTTCTAACCCGCACACACGTATTTCTGGTAAGGTTGCTTCATTTTTAAAATTATCATGTTCTGATCTTCAAAACGAGGTGCTACATGTTGCAGCTTTCTGTGTAAGTAATGTAGTCCTTTTTTTTCTTGATTTCTTTCATTATGACGTCATTAATATTCCTGGACATTGTAAACATTGTTTGCCATTTTCTAACCCACACACATGTATTTCCAGTAAAGTCGCTTCATTTTTAAAACTATCATGATCATACCTTCAAAATGAGATGCTACATATTGGAGTTTTCAGTATAAGTAACTTAGCCCTTTTCTTTTTTTCATTATGACCTCATTAATATTCCGGGACATTGCAAACATTGCTATTTTCTAACCCACACATGTGTATTTTAAGTAAAGTTGCTTCATTTTTAAAACTATCATGTTAATACCTTCAAAATGAGGTGCTATATGTTAGAGTTTTCTGTGTAAGTAATGAAGTCATTCTTTTCCTTGTATTTTTTATTATGACGTCATTAATATGCAGATTACTAAATTATCCGAGGTCCTAGAACATTATAACTTTCGGTGGTGGTTACAAGGGTTGCTATGACTAAGATACAGCAAAAAAAAATTCTGTTGCAATTTGTTTTGGGTCAAGCTGTTTATTTTGATAGGGTCAGTAGACTATGTGTCCAAACATCCTGTTGCTTATCTTGGACACAAACGACAGGGCGGAAACGAGCACGAGCAGAAGTGTTCACATGTTTTCCTGCGACAGCCTGTCCTCCTCTTTGTACCTCACCCTTCTTCTTCTCCTTCTTATGCTCTCCTTCCCCATTTCATCCCTCCCTCCCTCCCTCCCTCCCCCTCTCTCTCCCCCCCTATCTCTCTCTCTCTCTCTCTTTGCTGTTCAAAATGATGGCCACGAATTTGAAGTCCATCTCCATGAAATGCCAATTTTGACTTTGGCGTCTGCACAGTGGGAGAGGTTCGCCAAACTCTGCAGCCTTAAAAGGTGTGAGAAATGAGACCCCTGATATTCTAAGCCTTACAATATATCATGAAATAAAGCCAGCTTAGCCTAAACTAGATGGGGTCATGAATTTTTGAGGTCTCAAACTAGAGAATAAATAAGCAGTAGTCTGGGAGAATAAGCAACCTGCTGATCATTCATTACCTTTGTTTTAAAGGGTCCCAAGTTCAATCATTTGTTTATTGGTTTACCCTAACATTCGCATTGCTATTACATTAAACAACGGTAAAGTGAACTTCCTTTCCTACCCTATCCTACCCTATCCTATCCTATCCTATCCTATCCTATCCTATCCTATCCTATCCTGTCGCGTGGCTCAGACCAACCGCTGAAGTGTGAATGTTCCAATTTTGTTGTAACAGGGAGTGATTCTTCCTATTTAACGGTACACCAATACGATCAACTAGACGATATTTGTTGAGCGCTAGAGAGGTTGCTAGCCGTGGCTATGGCTACGCACAACTACTACCACGGAATTCATTGAATTAAAAAAAAAATATAGTACACTTTCAAAAGAGTTCATTTTTTGTTGCCAGCTAAAAACATTTCAGTGGGAGCAACACTTACTGTGAATGTGGGCGTTGAGTGAAAGCGTCTAGTGCGTCAGGGACCTTAGGTTTGGGAATCTGTGGAGGGGGAGTGTTCAAAGGAGGTTCCTCTAAATGAGACAAGGTTTGACGTATTGTTCATTCCCTATTACAGCTGCAATAGTCGTCAACGCCAATCTGACGTGGATTTTTAAAAAAAAAAGAAAAGAAGAAAGGCCTTAGAGCTGCTTAGTTGTCTTGAGGCGTTTGACAGCGTGCTGCGTGCAGCAAGTTTAGGCATTGAGCAAGATGATGTGTTGGGTCAGCGCTTTAAGGCTGAAGGATTCGGGAGATAAAAATACTATAGGTTGTGATCGTCTGGCCTGTGAAAGGGAAGATCGGAGTTAAATGATGGCGCGGTGGACACAATCCTCATTGGAAGCGGTCCTTCCTGGGCTATAGCTCACAATAGGAACGGTGGAGAATTGGGATGGAGTAATTGGAGTGATAGATGTGTGTGGGATAGACGTGTGTAGGTTGTGTATGTGACAGTGGGTGAAACATGTGAGCATGTATGTTGGTACAGATCGCCGCTCTTTCGGCCTAATTGGAGAGAGCGTCTCAATCGTAACTCAAACATATATTTCCGGCCATGCAGAAAGAAACTGAAAGAAAACAGAGCGAAAATCCGGTCCTTTAGTTTTTCTCTAAAACTGCGCTTGGTCGGACAGACAGAGCTCCCCCCCCCCCCCCCCCCAATAGTTTCGCAACTGTCGCTCTGGAACTAAAAACAATCGACCAGTTCTTTGAGTAATCACAAATGACGATGAAATCTTTAGCATCCAGCATTATTATTGTTTGTTAGTGTTGGTTTATATATTTACCAAAGACAATAGTTCTAATAGTTTCTGCGCTTATTACATTGACGTCAGAGATGAAACAATGTCTGGGGCTGTAGGAGAAAAGTGATGTTTACTGAACGTTGACGTCGCCTGTAGGCGTTGAGTGAAGGCGTTTAGTAAGTCGGGGACCTTGGGGTTGGGGACGCCAGATGACGTGTCTATGAGGAACCGAGAGGATGGGGCTGGGAGTTTTGAGAGAGAGAGAGAGAGAGAGAGAGAGAGAGAGAGAAGAGAGAGGAGAGAGAGAGAGAGAGAGAGAGAGAGAGAGAGAGAGAGATGAAACAGACAGAGAAACATAGAGAGACAGAGAGAGAGAGAAGAAGCAGAAGGAGGAGGAGGGGGAGGAAGAAAGAACAAGAACAAGAAGAAGATGGAAGGGGGAGAGAGAAGGAGAAGAAGGAGAAAATGAGAAGGAGGAGAAAAATAGAGAGAGAGAGATAGAAGAAGAAGAAGAAGAAGAAGAAGAAGAAGAAGAAGAAGAAGAAGAAGAAGAAGAAGAAGAAGAGACAGAGAGAGAGAAGAAGAATAACAAGAAGGAAGAGAGAGAGAGAGAGAACGGTGGTTGGTGGTGTGTGTTCGGATGGTGGGTGTGAATGAAGGTGGGATGTCGATGAGGAAGAGTGTTGAGGTGATTAGAGTGGGTGGCCGTCAATGCTTCAAAGTCAATAAAAAGTGAGTCTACCTCTTTAAACCCCCGCGTGGTGTCACTACAAAATGATTAGTTCTAGCCATAATAATCCCCAGAGATCATATGGACCCTCACGAATCAGTCTAGTTCTCCAACACCCCCACCCTGTTCCATCCCACCATCCCTATCTCTCCCCCTTTCTTCATCTCTTCTAGGAACCAGTGTAACATCCTTTTAGCAGTTGCTGTTATGCAATGGTTGGTTGATAGTTTCCTCCTTGATCAGTATAGTGCTTTGTTTTTGTTCTATTATTTGAATTGGCTGCTATCTGGGGCCTGTCTAGACAAAGTTAGTTCTTGCCTTAAACTCCAAGCTTAGCACCAGACATTAGCGCGTGTGTGTCTAATGGACTTGCAAGAATGTTTACATTGCGTCTTGTGTTAATAATTTCCTAATTTGACATAGTCGAGCTGGAGTTGCTGCATGGTCCATGGCGTGACACTTAGTGCAGACTTGCAGTAGGTTTGCACGATGCTTCGTGTGCATGGGGATCGTTTTTTGATTGCCCGGTGTAAACCTGTGTGTGTGTGTGTGCCGGCACGCGAGAGAACTGTGCACCCTTTAGGGTCCAGCACGTGTTTTATTTATTTAAAGGTTGTTATACAGCGCTTTTCCAGCTCAAGAGCTGCTCAAGGCGCTGACCAAGGCAGGACCTAACTCAAACCCCCGATGCGCCCACTGTTCTGCGAACACTGTTTAGTAGCGTGGGCCATCCTATCGATGCCACAGTTTTACGGCATAGTGTTGCCAACGCCTTGAGCTATTCTTTGAGGTAGAAAGTGCACTATACAAGGACAATATCTAGGGAGAGAATGTGGTAAGACCGTCAAGAAAGCGAACTGTGTCATTATGACTATCGCAGTATCGCCAGTCTGTATAACCTATCGGTGATGTCTGAGCACAGACAGGGGTATAATTGGATGAGGCTTAAGCCATACTGAGTATCAGGAACCTCTCCAGGCTCACGCTCGTTTCAAGTTGTAGACCAGCTTATGTGGTGCCCTCAGGAGGGATGTTTGGGGGAGAGGGTGGGGTTGGGTGGGCAGGAGACCAAAGTCTGTCTGCACGCTCTCATGCGTCGGCACAGCGAGTGAGGCAGTACAGCAGGGGGCCACAGCGTGGGAAGGAAAAACAATGAGATCGATACAAAAGAAGATTTTTGCACATCCAGACCTAATTGAAAATACTTTGAAACAGTCGGCAATAAAAACGAGCCAAATGTCCGTCTGTCGGTCGGTCGGTATGTTGGAAGCCAAGAACTACTGAACAGATTTTGACCAAACTTTACAGAAACCTTACTAGGTTAGTGGCCTGGCTTCCCTGCCATCATATTTGATCTACCGCTTTGATAAACAGGTCCCATGGGCCATGCTTCAGTACCAGTCTGGTTGTTGGACAGTCTGATAGACGGTCGCTCCGTCGCTTCCAATTAAAAAAAAATATTATTATTATTATTATTATTATTATTATTATTATTATTATTATTATTATTATTATTATTATTATTATTATTATTATTATTATTCTATCCTATGGGTGTCGGATAGCGCAGTGGTTGGAGCACTCGCTACTGTGTCGCAAGTTAAGCACCGTCCAGTGCGGTTAGCACTTGGATGGTGACCGCAAACGTGAAGCGACAAATAACAACGCCCCCAGTTGACTCAACTGTGACTGAGAACCTACTCTCTTAAGGGTGGGGAAGGTAAAGCAGCGAGGGAGAGAGATGGGCATCAACCTCTTTACGCTGGCCCAAGATAAGTGTGATCTCCAACATCACGCTCCCCTACGGCCACAAGGCTATGGGACTACCTTTACCTTTTACCTGATGATCGTTTAACCAGCGTACTCCATCTTTCCCTGTCCTCAGCAACCCTGATGGTTTCGCTCAGTGTCAAACCAGCCCATTCTCGAATGTTGTCCTCCCACCTCTTTTTCGGTCTCCATCTTCTTCTACCTCCTTACACTGTGCCTTGTAGGATGGTCTTTGCAAGACCTGAAAATCTATTGACGTGGCCATACCATCGGAGTTTCCGTTTTTTTTCACCACTGTGAGCAGGCCATCGTGTTGTCCAATGGCTTGTGTGATGGTCTGTCGGACTTCGTCGTTGGTGATGTGTTGGGTATAGGAAATGCCCAGAAGTCTTCTGTAGCACCTCATCTCCATGCTTTGTATTCTTCGTTGTAGATCTGCTGTTGGGGTCCATGTATCGCAAGCGTATAGGAAGATGGAGATGACAAGGGAGCGCAGCAGTCTTACCTTGGAATGTAGACTGATGGTCCAAAACAAACACATTTTATTTTAAGAATAACTGAACCGAAATTGTATCATTTTAATTTGGGCATAATGTAACTGCTGTTAAACATGTTAAAGCACATTCGTTTTTGTACTTTCTCAAAGGTCAAGGTCAATGTGCTACAGGATTTTCCCAGCACGTTTTGCGCTGAATGTAAAAGTTGGCTGATAGGCCTACCGTTTTCATTGGGTTTTTTTTACCTTGCAACTAGTTGAGATGGTGGCATATCATTCCACGTTTTCCGTTTGCATCGTTAGGGAGTCAAGCCCAGGCACCACACCGCCAACAGAAATAACACTTTTCAACATCCTTACGTTCGGCTACGGGTTTGAATGTCTCGCCATGTTGTTTTTTTTCCGAGGAAGCAGAGAAAGTGGAGGTACGGGGGTGAGGAAGGGAGAGAGAGAAGTGTGTGTGTGTTTGAGGGGGGGTGTGTGTGTATGTGTGTGATATTGTGTGTGTGCGTGTGTGGTTGGTTTTGGGGTGGGGTAGGGTTGGGTCTGGGGAGGCGAAAAGACAAATCAATTTGTAGAGACAGGACACACAACCGCAGTGCAGGATAAGAACGACCTCATCATGTTCTCCAACAGTAAAATCAATCAATCGCCGCTGGCTTTCACAATAACATACTTTAAACAAACCACGACAAAAGATAGTTCTGCAACAAAATATTTGTAATTCTCTGTGTGTGTGTGTGTGTGTGCGTGTGGGTGTGTGTGTGGGTGTGTGGGTGTGTGTTTTGTATGTGCGTGTGTGTTTGTGTGTTGTCTTTTTTTGTGTTTTTGTTGTCAATAACGGACTGCAGTAAAAAAAAAAAATTACATTACGGCCGTGATCGTGATTATGTGCAATTCTGCAAGAGATGGGTAGTTATAGTTAAATCTTCAAAATGTAATGTCTTTACAATAGTGATATCAAATATTAATTATACATAATTTGTATATAGCGCAATTCCCCGTAACAAGGCACAACACGCTCAACACAACCTCCCAACCGCATCTCAACGCCAAAATCTAAATAAATAATATTACATTTTTAAATCAAAGAAACAATACACATATTTCACACATAACATGATATTCGCAACAATTGTAACACTTTAAAAAAAATTGTGGGTACCGGTAGTGTTATTAGACATGTTGCCATAGCAGCAACAATTGAGAGATCCGGGGAGGGGGGGGGGGAATGGATGTGTTTGCAAAGGTGAAGAGTTGGCGGTAAGCGATCAAAATAAATAATAATTGTTTTGCTTGGCTTGTCTGGCCACACACCGCTTTAATATATGGTCTTGCAGCTTCCTTCCCTTCTTTTGTCATGCTGTCAATGCCTGTATTACTGATTGTTAGTGCCAGTGTTATTTGCCTCAACTATAGCGATCTGTTGTAACGTACTGTTCTTGTTTTGTACTGTAATATAATTTAAAGTGTAATAAATAAATAAATAAATAAAAATAATTTTTATTTAAATGTCAGTCGGTCAAATAGCACTAACCCAAAATTTTAACTAAATAAATAAGTAACATACATGCATAAATAACATTAATAAATAAAATACTTAAATAAAATAAAATAAATAAACTATTTAAAATAAATAACGTAAATAAACAAACAAACAACGGAGATAAAGATGACGGTAGAAAGTGGAAGAGCAAAGCCAAAGGTCGGTGGAAGAGGGGTAGAGGGGGGATGGAGGGGGGGGGGACGGCAGAGGGTGGATTGTGTGAGTTGTGTGTTTGATGTTGATTTCATATTGATTTCTGGGACTGGCCTCAGCAGTTTAAGGGACTCGAGGGAGCAACAAGTGTGATTGCATGGAGGTTGTCTGTCACCCTGGATCTCTTAAGGCCGCCGCTCTTTGATGTAGCACTGTTGGGACAACCTTTAACAATTAAAAAAAAAATTAAAAGAGCCGCCGCCACCTCCGTCGCTATTGTCTGTGAAGGGCGTTGGAGCGCATGGAACTTTTGGACCTTTGTGCGTTAAAAAGCAGAATGGTGTACGGTCCAAAAATGAACGAAGTTTTCCAAAACAAATAGTTCCAAAAAGAACACAATGTAGGCCCATATGCTTTTTAATCACCGCAGTCCCGTTTTGTAAGGCGAAACGACTTACTCCCAATGATTTAAACAACCTTTTGTGTCTCCCAATAAAAAAGGAACTTGTCAGCGCGTCCTTATCTTCCATTGGACAAAGCTTTGGGGCTTTCGTCTTTCTCTTGTTTTGATTGCACTTAAATAAAGTTTGGTTTTCTTGCCGAGGTAGGTTGAAATGTGTTTTAACTTTTTTTTGTTTTAGGTTGGATTGGAGAGTACGTTGTTATTTTTATATTTAAAGAAAGCATCTGGGCTGTTTGATTTCATGGATGTGTGCTTAGTTTTATACGCATCTCTCTCTGTCTATCTCTGTCTCTGTCTGTCTTTATCTCTCTTTCTCTGTCTCTCTCTGTCTCTCTTTTCTCTCTGTCTCTGTCTCTGTCTCTCTCTCTCTCTCTCTCTCCCTCTCCCTCCATCTCTCCCCACATAAGCCACTTTGTACTTGTTACTAATATTTTTACGTTACTTCGGTCGTCCGGTTTGTTATATATGTTACCGGCAATGTGTGAGATCCGGCATTCTATATAATGCCTCGGTAAAGTATAGAATGCATTCTATAGAACGCCTAGATAAAGTATAGAATGCATTCTATACTTTACCTCGGCAATATATACACCATTTACGTTTTGTGTGTTACATAATTCTGCTTGTCTCTGTTTAAATAGTTTATGTTTATCCTAAATGGAACTATACATTGAACATATAAAGGACGGTTTTGGACATTATTCACCTACAACTGTTACAATTGTATATCTCTTGCTGTGTTGCAGGGAGTGACAAAGATGGGCCAGGAACCGTTGGCGCGAGTTCCACAGGGAACGAAGCAGGTAGGGGCCTTCTTTTTTCCTTTGTAGCACTTCACTTGCAGTTACTAGGCTTCACCAATTCATCGTCCTCAACCTCTTTGCAGCGCCCATCCTAATCTTCATCGACATCATCATCATCATCATCATCATCATCATCATCATCATCATCATCATCATCATCATCATCATCTCATCGTTATCATTGTCGTCCTCGTCACTCGCAGTCATTGTGGTCATCACCGTCATCTTCGTCGTCGTCGTCATCGTCAAAGTCGTCTTATTCATCACCGTCAATCGTCATCGCCGTGGTGTGCTTGGCTGCTTTGAATGCATTTGCAAGGTTTATGGTGTGGTACATTAAACGGTGGTTGTAGCAGTCGCTCCCTAGCGATTGATGTAACTGCATGTTTCTGCTTCTATGTGGAATGTACACATAGGCCTACGTCCACATATGTCCACACATACATATGGATTTTGATGGATCTTATGTGGTTTTCTATTTTGTTGTATTGTATTTTATGAAATATGTATGTCGTTTTATTTACTGCTATGATGTCCTAAAGTTGTGTGTGCGTGCATGTGTGTGTGTGTATATATATGATGATATATGATGATGATATATATATCCTATCCTATCCCGTAACTCGAAGGTCGTAGGGGCACCACAGATGATCGTTTAACCAGCGTACTACATCTTTCCCTGTCCTCGGCAACCCTGATGGTTTCGTTCAGTGTCAAACCAGTCCATTTTCGAATGTTGTCCTCCCACCTCTTTTTCGGTCTCCCTCTTCTTCTACCTCCTTGCACTGTGCCTTGCAGAATGGTCATTGCAAGACCTGATGATCTGGTGACATGGCCATACCATCGGAGTTTCCGTTTCTTCACCTCTGTGAGCAGGTCATCGTGTTGTCCAATGGCTTGTGTTATGGTCTGTCGGACTTCGTTGTTGGTGTTGCCCAGAAATCTTCTGTAGCACCTCATCTTCATGCTTTGTATTCTTCGTTGTAGATCTGCTGTGAGGATCCATGTTTCGCAAGCGTATAGGAAGATGGAGATGACAAGGGAACGCAGCAGTCTTACCTTGGAATGTAGACTGATGGTCCTGTCTTTCCCAATTGGCTTCAACCTCGCCATGGCAACAGTTGTTTGTGCGATCCTGGAGAGGTCTTCCTGTCGGGACCCATTGTCTGATACAATGGCTCCTAAATATTTGGAGCTATGCACTGTGTTTAGGGATTGGCCTTGGACTTTGATGTCCATGTTGATGCCATTGGTGTTGTTGGTCATCATTTTGGTCTTCTCTGCACTTATTTCCATTCCATAGGCTCTGGGGGTGGTGTCAAGCCTCTGCACCAGCTGTTCAAGTTCTTGTTCCTCTCCAGCCAATCCATCAATGTCATCCGCAAAACGAAGGTTGGAGATTGCTCTTCCCTCAATGCTGACTGTGCCTTCGTGATCTGCAAGGGCATCTGACATGATGCGCTCTAGTACGATGTTGAAGAGTGTTGGAGAGAGTAGGCATCCCTGATGCACACCGATTGTTGTTCTGAACCAGTTTCCGATGGCGCTGTTGCGGAGGACTGCACTGGTAGCCTTGTCATACAGGCTTTTGATGACTTCAATAATTTAGGGCTGATGTTGTACACTCTCATGGCTGCCCATAGAGCTGCATGCCACACTCGGTCAAACGCCTTTTTGAAGTCTACGAACACATGATATAGATGTTGTTGGTGCTGTAGGTATTTCTCGCAGATTATTCTGAGGTTGAAAATCTGTTCAGTGGTACTTCGCCCTGCCCTGAATCCTGCTTGTTCTTCAGCTATGATTTTTTTCAGCTTGGGGTTTCAACCTGTTGAGTATTATATTCAGGAGGATCTTACTGGGATGGCTGATGAGGTAGATGGTGCGGTAATTTTCACATTCCTAAAGGTTACCTTTTTTGGAAAGAATGATGACAAGCGACTGGGTCCATGGTGTAGGCCAGTGCGTCAATCATCGCTTCTCCTCCTGCGTGAAGCAGTTCCGCTGGTATGTTGTCCACTCCAGCTGACTTCCCCTTCTTCAGCGATTCTCGGAGATTTGGGAGGATTTCTTCTTCTTCTCTGTTCTCTGGACATGCTAGAACTGATGGGTATCCGTTTGGTGTGTGGTTGTAAAGCTCAGAGCAGTACTATGTCCACCTGTCCAAGACTTCTTGTTCTTCTGCAAGACATATGCCAGACTTCCTTTGGATCGTGGAGACCTTGGGCTGTTTAACACTTATCAGCCGCTTCACAGTCTGGTAGGCCTTCTTGCTGTTTTTCTTGTTCAGACTGTTCTCTATTTCCTGGCATTGCTCTTCTATCCAGTTCTCCTTTACTGTGCGCATGCCTTTTCGGATGTCATTGTTGATTTATTATTATTATTATTATTATTATTATTATTATTATTATTATTATTATTATTATTATTATTATTATTATTATTGTTGTTGTTGTTGTTGTTGTTGTTGTTGTCGTCGTCGTTGTTATACATTTTGTGATGATGCAGCCTTGTAATGGATGTTGCTGTTGCAGACTTCACAGTTCCGAACACTGTCGTCTTCGTCATACTGGCGCTTCTAGTCTTCTTTATCGTCACGTGCTGCGTCCTCGCCGTCATCTACTTCAGAGGTAACGACGACGACGACGACGATAATGATGATGATGATGATGATGATGACGATGATGATGATGATGATGATGATGATGATGATGATGATGATGATGATGATGATGACGATGATGATGATGATGATGATGATGATGATGATGATGATGATGATGATGATGATGATGATGATGATATACAGGTTTATAAGTGTTTATAAAGAAAGCAAATGTCACACAATGGTAGTTTTGCTCTCTTTTGGATTGATTGTTTTAAATTTTTAAATTTTCTCTGTTCACAGTTTCCAAAAGATTTTACTACGTACATCCCAAACCTCTGGTTGACGAATTAGAATGAATGAATAAATAAACATTTGAATCAATCAACCATTTAATGAATGTTTAAATATGTCAATTTTAATGGAAAGTTTAAACTGCAATGCATTGATAGGTTTAGCACTGTAAAGTTGTCCTACAAACAAGCAAGTTGGCAGTCATGTCAGAGGATTATTGTTTGTAAAAACGTGACTACCATACGGGGGAGGTCTGTGTCCCAGGTCGGCGACGAAAGCGACGTGCGGGCGATTGTGACGGTCTGTCAGTGCGTAGCGGCGTCACGGACAAGGACTTCTGGTTCGGGACTGGCGCTATGTCCCAGCCTGGCACCATCGAGCGTCCTGCGGGCCGCGTCCTCCGGCAGTACAGCGTCGCCTCCACCGCCCCACCCTGCGGCATGGCGCCGGACGTCCCCGGCAATAGCAGGGTGGTGATGCAGTACCAGCGACCCAGCGACGCCGTGCCTGATGCCAACAACTTCACTTTCTCAGGTGGGTCATAGTCATCCTGTCTTCTGTCCTTGAGGTTTGGCACAGCGTACGCTTAAATAGTAATACTGGATGCTATATACTTCACAATGATGGAGCTTAAAGCAATAATCTTGTATTGTAGACTATTGTACCCAACCCAGCTCCGATTGCTCTAGGATTTCAGTTCATTTTGAGGAAGAAACGAAAAAAATCAGCACTCCGATGCCATGTTGTTGAAAATAGTCAGTTCTAGATGACAGGCAAAAGAGCAAATGAAGTGACCTTCATAGGATTGGCGTCATGCTGATCTTATGACTTCATGACGTACTGACAGCGGAATTCTTTTACGTCACATATTGTTTTTACTGGAAAAAGGTTTGAAACAACACATGAAATTCGTGATGGTCTGTGTAGATTTCCATCGTAACTTAGGTTTGAGTTCAGACCACAGAACCTAATGACAGGTCCTAAACATTCCTGAAGGTTGGAGATCATTTTGTTGGAGGCAACATAGCAGAAAAAAAAAAGTTTCAGGACTTATTTACTTGTCACCAGAACTGACACACTGTACAGTTTCCAACCCTGGCCTCATAGATACCTCTCGTCTTCCCTCCTCCCCCGGATTAAAATGGGAATGCCACGACCGTTCATTTCAGTTGCAGTGATTTCCCTTGGGAGTGAATCTTTTTTGAGCATTCGCGTGTGTCGCTATCCGTTGTAGGGCAGAGGTAAATACAACGGCTACCTCTTAATTCATGGAGTACTATCATCACCCCATCTGCCCCCCTTTCTCCCCTCCCCATCCTTTCCCCATCCCCTAACCCCCTCCCCCGTGAGGATGCCGGGAGTTTCAGTATAAATAGTATCCCCACTTTCTGGCAATTTAGTGCTTTAAATTCCCACTGTCGCTGTCTTTCTCTTTTGTTCTTTCTCATTCCTACTCTGTTCTATCAATCTACTATACTATCTTCTTCTTCGCTAGACCAGTTACCTACCTGTTTTCTTGAAAACTCTTCCGGGACAAAACTCCTCATTTGTGTGCGAGGTCTGTTGGATCAGCTTGGGAATATTGGATGCTTTCTGCCAGGTGGTCACTGGGGCGTCCTATGATGTTATTATTTGGCAATATAGGCATTTTATATGTATGTGTTTTGTTGATATTTTATAATGATGTTTGTATTCTAGTTTGTTTTTGTAAACGGGGGTTCGATAAATTAGAGTATAGCCTCGGCGTCCCCTGCGTGGTATGTCTTTATTGTAAAGTGACCAGCTGGTGGAGTGCCTTCAGTGTAACCACTAGGGTTGTTTCGGCAGATCCTTTATGCGGATCAGGGATGAGTCCTGTTTTAGCGAAGTTGTGGTCTTGATTTTGTGGTCCTGATTCGGCTCTTTCCAGTCAACTGGAGCCTTTAAGCATTACTAACTAACTCCCCCAACCCCGGCTCCCATCCCATCCCTCATCCCTTCCTTAATAGCTGTAGCAGTATGTCGTTGTTTTCTTGTTTTTAAATAATTGTTTACTTTTAATCTGAGCCTCTCTTCGCTGCTATGCGCTGCATTGATCCTGGTGCTACTAACTGATATGTGGCCGTGTTGCATTGTACAGCGCCTGAATGTGAGCGACTGTTTACACCCGCATGACGTGAGTAGCTTGGCGTATGAATACCAGGGATTACGCTTTGGGTCATAGGTCACAAAGTCCATAACCATGAATAAAATTATTTTAATGTCGTTGTAACGGTTACAGTGGTTCCGTGCATGTTTTCTTTGAAACATGGATTACTTTCTGTGGGCCAAAGCGAATATTAGGGAAACATTTGGTTTGGGATAAACCACAGATCCGCAGCGTATCCCTACGAATCGTTGTGTGACCTTTTGATTCACCCTTGCCTCTGGACCTTGTTGTCTGGTGACTTTGAAATGAAATGTTTACCTTGTTTTGTCATTTTCTCCCCTTTTTTACTCTAACCCTCTCGTGTAGTTTGCTGACCATTGTCCCCATTTTTAACGCAAGTTGTGGTTCCTGTAGTTTCCTTGAATTTGATTTTTGCTATTGATTCTGATTCCTTCTGATGGAACCAGTAATGTCTTGTTTATATATTTCGTTATTTTGATTTACCAATGATAATTACTGACATTGTTAGATAATTTATGAAATTATTTCTTAAGATTCTTGTCATGTGTTGAATCTGGGTAGTGTTTTAATAAAAGCCTTTGATGACGAACATAATTATTTTCAGATGGTCAGTAAGCCTACTCTATGGACTCCGATATGACTTCTGCAGAAAGTGTTTTTAGAATTTTTTAAATTTCAAACTTTGGTTAATTTGTAAGCGCATATAATATTTCTGGACTGTTTTTGTAACTGTCGGACATGGACACCGCAGGGCAATGCAATGGCACTGTTACTTTTATAATTGTAAAACTAAATTCCAATTGAAATGGGAGGTGACGAATATCCTGTAGAATAAGGTTTAACATGTTGTTTGATCGTGAATGTCGGGTAGCATCTCTGATAATATTTCTACAACGCACGGTAATCTCTACCACTATCTGCCTTTAGTAAAGCAATACAAACATGCCTTGTTTTCAGTCGACTGGGTCCTACAGTCAGCCGATCTTTCAGTACACAGACAGCCCTCCATTAGCGAGGACGTACAAGAAGGTTCAAAACGTTTGCCTTACAAAATTCATTTTTGAAAAATGTAGCTTATAAGTTATATATATATTATTTTTTTATTTATATATATCCTTAACAATTTACAAATTTAACCAAAAACGCTTTTGTAACTTAACCTTTAAACTCGGCTCCAACATAGGCAGTTCAACAAGAAAATAAAAGAAAACAGTGCACAATAATGGAGAGGTGAGAACGTCCAGCTTTGCCTTGTATTTTATAACTTGCAATTTTCACGATTTGCTTTCTAATTCATTTAATGCAACGTCTGTAATACGAACAAAATACTCGGTTTGTCTTTGGCATAAGACGTTCTAAAAATATAATTGTATGCATCACTCATCTGTTAATGACAACGATTCGGTATAGCTTTATAAATACATGTAGGATGGACATGTCAGTGTGTGAATGTTTTGGTCAATGATTGATGTATAATGCCAAAAATAAAATCCATGTTGTTCTTTAGGACTATAAAGATTCTGATTCTGAAATATCACTGTCAAGATAGCGTTACTTACTTATGGTATAATGTCTTAAAGTTATAATAAACATCACTTATATAATAATACTAACATTACTTGAGGTGTGATCTGTTAACACAATTTTGCGTAACACGTTTATTTACCATAATTTGTTTAAAAGTGCATGAAGCATGAGTTATTCGAATATTCGTTGGAACTAACACCTGTAAGATCCCAATCATCATCGTCAACATCGTCGTCATCGTCACCATCATCATCACCATCATCATCATCATCATCATCATCATCATCATCATCATCATCATCATCACCACCACCACCATTATCAAATGTATAGTTTATGCTCATATTGAGGGCTCATATTCAGGTTTACTGTTGATGACGTAGAGAGAAAAGAAGCTTGGTCCAATAATGATAATGTAATCCATATCCAAGAGCAAGAATATGACTGCACTTATAGCAATCGTTAGTAATATTGTTTTAACGGCACAAACCATGTATAGTGCGATAGCATTTAACTAATCATTGGAAATAAGAGTTAGTGTAACACTAACATCAAGGAGTGTTTCTAGGTGGTGGACAGTCGCTGCTCTTCATCAAATCATCATTGTGTTTTGGGCATTGTTGGTCGCCATTTAGATGTATCTATCAAATGTACTAATGGTGTAGTTGTTTGTTACAGCAATGAACATCATTGTTTCAGTGCTACCACTACCACACACCACCTCCTCTTTCATCACCCCTACCTGCAAACCTCCCCTATCCTGTGTCCAGCACAATGCTGGCCCTGTAGCTTCATTTTGTGTTGTGATTGTTGGTTTTTCTTTCCTATTTCGTGTGACATTCCTTTTATAAAGGGTGTATGAGGTTCTGCTGTACCCCTGACATGATTTTACTGGTTAATACAATCGCAATTTTCCTGTTTTGATGTACTTGTGTGTAAGTTAGGTGTGTAGTTAGGTTAGGTGTGTGTGTGTAGGTTAGGTTTGTATGTGAGGTCTTGTGTGTATGTGCACGTGGGTTGACTAAGGATGTGTATGTATACGTGATGTTGACTAACATTGTGTATGTAGACTATACATGATGTGGACTAAGGGTGTGTATGTATACGTGGTGTTGACTAAGAATGTGTATGTGTACGTGATGTTGACTAAGGGTGTGTATGTGTACGTGATGTTGAATAAGGATGTATATGTATACATGATGTTGACTAAGGGTGTGTATGTATACGTGATGTTGACTAAGGATGTTTATGTATATGTGATGTTGACTAAGGATGTGTATACGTGATGTTGACTAAGGGTGTGTATGTATACGTGATGTTGACTAAGGATGTGTATGTATACATGATGTTGACTAAGGGTGTGTATGTATACGTGATGTTGACTAAGGATGTGTATGTATACATGATGTTGACTAAGGGTGTGTATGTATACGTGGTGTTGACTAAGGACATGTATGTATACGTGATGTTGACTAAGAATGTGTATGCGTACGTGATGTTGACTAAGGGTGTATATGTATACGTTATGTTGACTAAGAATGTGTATGTATACGTGATGTTGACTAAGGGTGTATATGTATACGTGATGTTGACTAAGAATGTGTATGTATACGTGATGTTGACTAAGGGTGTATATGTATACGTTATGTTGACTAAGAATGTGTATGTATACGTGATGTTGACTAAGGATGTATATGTATACGTGATGTTGACTAAGGATGTGTATGTATACGTGATGTTGGCTAACATTGTGTATGTACACGTCATGTCGACTAAGGGTGTGTATGTGTACATGGTGCTGACTAACGGTGTGTTCATTCCTTTTGTTACAGTAGACCGAGGCTACACGTCAGGTAGTAGCGTGCACTACCAAGAGCCATGGGGTCGCACGCTCAACGACCCGGAGATCCTGGGCAAACTGTCCACCCTGAGGTCGCCTCACCGAGTCATGGTCAAGATCCCAGACTTCCAGGCCAACCGTAGCGTTCACTATCCTCCCACAGCCCCGCCTCTGCCCACTGAGCCACCTTCACCCACAGTGCTCTCGCTCGACGACACCGCTTCCCTGGCCTCGCCCGACGCGTCGGCTGACCTTTACCCTTCCGCCATCACGCCCACTCAAGAGACCGAGAAATCCGGGTCATCGCAAGCGTGACGTCAGTGGTGCCATGACATCATGACGACAAGTTGTTGAGAACAAACTGTGCGAGTGAGAGAGAGAGAGAGAGAGAGAGAGAGAGAGAGAGAGAGAGAGAGAGAGTGCGCGCGCGCGTGATTGTGTGTGTGTGTGTGCGTGCGTGCGTGTGCGAGCCTGTGTGCGTACGTGTGTGGCGCCTGTATCGCGTAGTAAACTTTTCAACCAATTCTTTTCGACGAATGAAGGTGTGCAGCGGACTGGCACGATTAGCAATGACGTCATGGTTAGGATCTATATCATGAAACGAAACTACCACTATGCCGTCATTCAAATTGCTCACAAACGAATGGTGTGATTTTTTTTTAATCGTTTTTTTTTTCTATTAAAAAAAAAAAAAAGAAAAAAGAAAAAAAAAGAAAAAGAATCATGACTTCAGGACATATGTGTGGCATAGGCCTAATTTGACTGCTACTGGAAATGTCGCATTAACCGCAATGCATTATATTTTTCCTCACATTGCTGGACAAAATACAACATATGGGGACTGAGCCTCCAGGCGAAGGACAGACATTGTGCATGATAAGTTCTAATATTTTGTCTTCTTGGGCGCGCAATAAATGCATAGTCCTTGGTATTTCTCCCGCTTAACACTCCCTCACCCCTTACCCTCTCTTCACCTTCCCCTTTTTCCACATTTCATAACGGAAGAAATTAATTTTGTTACTCAGCTTGGAAATTATTTATAGATATTTAAACAAATCCGTTATTATAGATTTTGACACTGTACATCAGAATCGTGTAGCAGGAGGTAGCTTTCATTCGAATTCATGTACTAACCCCCCCCCCTACCTTCCTCCCCCCTCTCTCTCTCTCTCCCCCCCTCCACTCTCATCACTGCCTCGTTCTTTCTGTTTTGTTCTCATATTTTTATTTGATTGTTCATTCCATTACTGTAAGAGGAAGGACTGGCACATGTCAATACAACTTTAATTTTAGTTGTTTTTATTTTGGAAAATTGTACAATATGTTTTTCTAACAACATTCATTTACAAACGTGTTATACCAATATAAAGTTGCGTTGTTGTTGTGGCTGTATTGAAATCCCAGTTGAAAGTAACGTTGCCAACATTTTGAACTGTAAATTTAGCTTCTTTTTTTTTCTGTCTAGCTTTCGTTCTGGACTCTACAAGGAGTTATTTCTTTTTCTTCTTCTTCTTATTTACTGAGTTCAATGTAATATTGTCAACATTTCAAATGTAAGTTTAGCAGATTGTTTTTCTTTTTCTAATTTTCGTTCTGGACTCTACAGTTATACAAGAAGATTTTTTTATTATTAATTTTCCTATTCACTGATTTGAATATAATATTGCTCTCTTTTTTTTTTTCTCCTGTCGTTCAGGACTCCACATTACAAGAAGATATTTCTTCTTCTTTTCATATTCAGGAAGTTCACACAGGTTTTCGCTTTGTTTTTATTCATATTTATAATAGAATGTACAAGTTTTCTATATCAGCTTTTTTTGTGTGCTTTCTTTCAAATTGTAGATACAATGATTTGATTTTATTGTATGTCGGTTTGTCGTAAAAAGACAGATTCACAATGACTTATTGGTGATTTGATTGTTGTTGATAAACGTTGTTGGCGACAATGTGTATACAGAGTTACCATGTCTCTGTATTGAAGTCCTGTGGATATTATGTTCACTTCTCTCCGATCACAGAAAAAAGTTGTTGATGCGTATGACTGCGTTGAAATCCGTGATAAGTTGGCAAGACTGAGGTGATAAGTAAGCACACAGAAAAATAATTACATATGACGCGATAGTGTGATATATTTTTCCTGTTTGCAGTGGTCGTGTAAATAATTGTCCGATATTGTATTATTGGTGACTGATAATGTCCCTTGACTCAAAGTATGGCTGTTGAAATTATTTTGTTTTTGATGTTAAAGTGTATGAGTATTATTTTTTCTAGTTTCTTTGTAAATCTGACAACCATTTATTTAAACATGTGTTTTTCATTAATAGCTTCTTTTTTAAAACAAAATATAATTTAATGTAATTTCCATTTATTTTTCTGTTGCAATATATGCCGGGTAAGACTAATGAAATATCATGTTCGTTCAGCTAGCGAAAGGGAAGTAACTGTGCATGATACTTAAAAAGTTTACGGTTATTTCCCATAGTATGGTTTTCACACGTATCGTTCCTGTCGTGTTCATTGTATGAAAGAGGTGTTTATATCAAATGAAGTAACCACACGAATTTCCACAAACCGGGTTTTAAACACCTTAGTGTGTTCAAAATAAATGCAGTGTTCCACCAGAAATCCACATTTTTATTTTGGCAGCATATTGTGTGATTATACCGTTTATTTTTATTTGGTTTTTAATAGATTTTATTTCACTTATTTATTGTATTTTAGGCTTTTTGCTATCCTATCCTATCCTATCCTGTCCCATAACCCGAAGGTCGTAGGGGCACCACAGATGATCGTTTAACCAGCATACTCCATCTTTCTCTGTCCTCAGCAGCCCTCATGGCTTCGCTCAGTGTCAAACCAGTCCATTCTCGAATGTTGTCCTCCCACCTCTTTTTCGGTCTCCCCCTTCTTCTACCTCCTTGCACTGTGCCTTGCAGAATGGTCTTTGCAAGGCCTGATGATCTGGTGACGTGGCCATACCATCAGAGTTTCCGTTTCTTCACCACTGTGAGCAGGTCATCGTGTTGTCCAATGGCTTGTGTGATGGTCTGTCGGACTTCGTCGTTGGTGATGTGTTGGGTATAGGAAATGCACAGAAGTCTTCTGTAGCACCTCATCTCCATGCTTTGTATTCTTCGTTGGAGATCTGCTGTGAGGGTCCATGCTTCGCAAGCATATAGGAAGATGGAGATGACCAGAGAGCGCAGCAGTCTTACTTTGGAATGTAGACTGATGGTTCTGTCTTTCCAAATGGGCTTCAACCTTGTCAGGGCAGCAGTTGTTTGTGCGATCCTGGAGAGGACTTCCTGTCGAGACCCATTGTCTGACACAATGGCTCCTAAATATTTGAAGCTGTGCACTGTGTTGAGGGATTGGCCTTGTACTTTGATGTCCGTGTTGATGCCATTGGTGTTGTTGGTCATCATTTTGGTCTTCTCTGCACTTATTTCCATTCCATAAGCTCTGGAGGTGGTGTCAAGCCTCTGTACAAGCTGTTCAAGTTCTTGTTCCTCTCCAGCCAATCCATCAATATCATCCGCAAAACGAAGATTGGAGATTGCTCTGCCCCCTATGCTGACTGTGCCTTCGTGATCTGCAAGAGCATCTGACATGATGCGCTCTAGGAAGATGTTGAAGAGTGTTGGAGAGAGTAGGCATCCTTGACGCACACCGATTGTTGTTCTGAACCAGTTCCCGATGACGCTGTTATGGAGGACTGCACTGGTAGCCTTGTCATACAGGCTTTTGATGACTTCTATAATTTTAGGGCTGATGTTGTACACTTTCATGGTTGCCCATAGAGCTGCATGCCAGACTCGGTCAAATGCCTTCTTGAAGTCTATGAACACATGATATAGATGTTGTTGGTGCTGTAGGTATTTCTCACAGATTATTCTGAGGTTGAAAATCTGTTCAGTGGTACTTCGCCCTGCCATGAATCCTGCTTGTTCTTCAGCTATGATTTGTTCAGCTTGTGGTTTCAACCTGTTGAGTATTATTTTCAGGAGGACCTTGCTGGGATGGCTGATGAGGCTGATGGTGCGGTAATTTTCACACTCCTGAAGGTTACCTTTTTTGGGAAGAGTGATGACAAGCGACTGGGTCCATGGTGTAGGCCATTCCCCATTCTGCCAGATCTTGTTACAGATAATGGTGAGAGCATCAGTCATCGCTTTTTGCTAATGTATTGAATATCAGGTCTTAGACTGAACTGCATATAACATTTAATTGGTTTGTTTGTTCAGCAATAGAGCTTATGTTTTGTTCATATTCCCACGTGTTTTTTTCACACTGTTTAGAATTTTGGTTTCTCCAAGATTAATTAGATGATTGATAATTAATGATGATGATGATGACACAGTCCTGAGTATAATAACGATCAATATCATTTTAGTATAATGACAGTTTTTATTATTTACACTATTGTTCTTATTATTATATTATTATTATTATTATTATTGATGAATGTGGTGCTAAGACAGACAGGTGTTCATATAATTATATTATTGTTTGTATTGAAAAATCAGCATTAGAACTGGAACATCCTATAACCAACTATAAGTGTTCATTGTTTGATATTGTTCAGTTGGAACTCTAGTAATATTATTGTATGTAGGGTGAAATTTAAAATACATACACTACACTACGTTACGCTCCACTGCAGAGCACTACACTACACTACACACACTACAATACATTTTTTTTTAAAATTCGTATTCATATTTACTACAATACATACACTACACTACACACACTACAATACATACACTACACTTCAATACACCACACTTCAATACACCACACTACAGTACATACAATACAATACATACACTACACATACTATAATACACTACACTTCAATACATCACACTACGATACATGAAATACCTACACTACAATACCTACACTACAATACAATACAGCACAATGCATACAATACAATACATACTCTACAATACATGCCTTACAATACACTACACTACAATACTCCACAATACACTACAATACATGCACTACAATGCACTACACTACACTACAATTTTATTGTGGCTTTGAAAACACACATTTGTCTTTAGAAAAGTGGCTATAGGCGGTTGCCGCAGGGTAGTGGAATGTCAGTTGTGTACTCAGCATAGTGGAATGTCAGTTGTGTACGCAACATCGTGGAATGTCAGTGGTGTACGCAGCGTAGTGGAATGTCAGTGGTGTACACAGCGTTGTGGAATGACAGTGGTGTATGCAGTGTAGTGGAATGTCAGTGATGTACGCAGCGTAGTGGAATGTCAGTGGTGTACGCAGCCTAGTGGAATGTCAGTGGTGTATGCAGCATAGGTGGTGACATTGCAGCCTGTACAGGCAGTGATGCAAACTCCCTTGACAACCTGGAGTTCAAAATTTAACAAATAATTTTTTTTTTTAATCATTCCACGAGATACTATGCCCCTACTCCTTCGGATGAGAGTATAAACCAAGGTCTACTCTGTGTACACCCGCATTCCATCGCATGTACTCTAAAGAACCTGAGGCTCAAGTCCTTGACGGGTGATTGCCGGCTACACAAATACACACAGTGCGTCTAGGTCCCTTTCCCCCATCCTTATAGTTGCCCAGGATTGTGCTCAGTGTGGGTTTCAGACTACACACCCAAAGGATGCAGCACTCGAGCTGCATGGGACTGTCAGTGGTAATGGCACACTCCGATCTTCACTGTTTGTTAGTTTAATGAAAGACCCTGTGTGGTGGTAGCACAGTTTACAGTTTTTGCGTTCATTATGAAGCTCATTATGAAGCTTTAGTTACCAGTTACGTTATACATCTTGACAATCTGGAGGTCAGGTTTGAAACTCTATGTACAAATGTGGGCGATTGTTGTTTTGTTTTGCTGTTATATTTATTTTATTTGTGTATTCATTTTTAAAATTGTATTTATCTATGAATATGAACTAATTGTTTTCGTTTGGCTACTTGTTTGAAAGTGGGAACTGGAACAGGCAAGGAGTTAGACACACATTGAGATTACTCAAGTATTATTAGTATGGTGCGTAGTCAAGTATATATTTTTGAATGTTTACATTTACAAAATATATATATTTAGCGACTTTAAAAGTGTAAAATTATGTGATCGATGTTGATGATGGATATAACACCATAACTAGCCCTTTTCTGGTGTAATGGGCCCGCCATTTGAAAGCACTTTTCTTGATCTTCTTCTTGATCTTGATTGCACCCAAAGGAGCGTTTACGACGGCAGAGATCCAATATTGCAATATAAACGGGCGTACGACTGGGAAAAACACTAGATTTCACTTTATTCCGCTTGATTTTCTTATTTTTCCAATGAAGATGACGCGTGTGAGGTATGTCATTGGCAATGACTGTGGTTTCTATGACAGTTTGTGATCCACTGACTTCAATGTTCCTTTTAATTCATGAATAAAATGGAAATGTAAAACACAGTATTTATTATTGTTTGAATATCTTTACAGCCTTGCTCAGCATGCTGTCTGTCTCCCCTTTGACGTCAAGGACCTAAAGCAATAATCTTGTATTGTATTGTATTGTATTGTCAAAACAGACACCACAAACACATATTAATAATTTTTTAGGTCATTTTCTAACCCACTGGCTTAATTAAAGCTGGTTATCTGTTATTAATTATGATTGACACTTCATCCTCACAGCTATCTCTTTAAGGACGACAGCCGGGCACTCAAAATGTTTAACAATGCCGCCCTGGTCTGTGTGCTGCAATAATGCCTGTTGTAGTCTTTGTGTCTGTACTGTGTTGCAAAATTCAAGACGGAGAGTTCACATACCCCCATTGGAGTGCTGGGGGTTTCAGTATAAATAGTATCCCCACTTTCTGGAAATTTAGTGCTTTAAATTCCCACTGTCGCTGTCTTTCTCATTTGTTCTTTCTCATTCCTGCTCTGTTTTATCAACCTGCAATAAAACTATCTTCTTCTTCGCTAGACCAGTCACCTACATTTTTTCTTGAAAACTCTTCCGGGACAAAACTCCTTATTTGTGTGTGAGGTTTGTTGGATCAGCTTGGGAATATTGGACGCTTTCTGCCATGTGGTCACTATAGGGCTTCCTATGATATTATTTAGCAATGTAGGCATTTTATGTGTGATTTGTTGATAATTTATAATGATGTTTGTATTCTATTTTGTTTTTGTAAACGGGAGTTTGAAAGTTTGAGTATTTAAGAGTAACAGGCTTGTTTTTTAGGATTTGAACCATTTTATAATATTTTAAGATAATGTCTCTCTGGTCCTGATTTGGCTCGGAAGTGTCCACTGGACCTAAAGCAATAATCATGTAATGTAATGTAATGTGAGTTCACAGAATAGTTT